>JASANE010019033.1:0-35604 GCA_030248225.1 Trileptium ribeirensis
ATTCGGGTTAACTACTGTGAGCCAAATGATAGAGGCGTATCGTTCACCATTGTCAATATCAAAACGGTAAACACGGGGAAAATCTAATGGACATTAAAAAATAATGTTTAAATCTTCTTACGATTTTTGATTTGATCTTGAAATATAATTTTAAAATACAGTTTAAGTTTTGGGTTTACCTGCCAGAGTTCTGGGCATTATGTCTTGATTTACCTGATCACTGTATGCTCGCTCTTTTGTAGATTTTTATAAGGCGGTTTCTTAATAAATTAAAAAAATAATGTAGGAACTAACGTGCTGTTGTTACCAATTACAGCCCCTGTTTAAACTATTTATACCGAAAGTCCTAGTTATTTCAGCGAAAATTCTATAATAGGCAATGTCCATAAGAAAAAATATAGGATATATTATTGTTTATGCGATGCTTCTCAGTTGACGTTTCCAGGTTTTTAGATAATTAAAAAGGTTGTGGTTATGGTCTGCAGTCCATAGTACGACAATATTCTGTTGGCGCATAACACATTACAAAGATCAAACGCAACTCTGAAAGGGTGCTGGAACAAAAAAAGAAATATGTGAGTAAGACCAACTCAGGTGAGCGTTAGATTTCTGAGTTATTATGTAGCGGTTTGTTATTGTTCGGACTATATGAATTTTAATTTTTGGTCTTCGTTGTAAAAAAACATGGCATAAAATTTTCGTCAAAAGCTTTTTTACTGGTTAGTACCTATAATTTTGTATCACATGGCCAAATATATATTCAATATTGAGAGTTTTTCATTGCGCTAAGAAGAGTAACTTGAATAAAAATCGACAACGGAAAACATAGACGTCATGGATTATTAAATTTTTTTCGATGTGTAATTTAACAAAAAATATTCGGTCTCCGTAGATGTATTTATGGACAGTTGTCAATCCAAAAAAATGATTAAAGTTGGGTCTTTTGCACTGCGACATGAAGGTTTGTGGGCTTGTACTAATTACGCACCTTATTAGGTAGAGTACTTATAAAGATTAATTACCACTTACTCGAAAATAGCATGTTGATATTATTTGTTTGTAAAAAAACAATTTTTTAAAAATTTTTATTTTGGGTTTTGTAAAGTATTTGTATAAATCAACTTTTGACTGAAAGGACGTTATCATTACTCGTAGTTAGTGTAAGCTGTGAAGTCTATCATTATCACGCGCAAATAAAATAGAACTCTCGAAAGCTCATTTACTCGTGTGTTCGCAGAATAAGGTCAAAACGGTCAGCTTCAAAAAATAATATATGTTTAAAAGATGGATTGGTGTTTCAATCAGAAAAATAACAAACGAAAAGGATTGATAAAATTTGTAAAAATCTTATACCCCAAGTTTACAAAAAAGGATTTTTAAACCTAGAGAAAGGAGCTGATACACACATCCAATATTCAAATTTCGTTTTCAGTTTGGTAAATTGCACGAATTTTGTTTCATAAAAAAACTTTAGTTTTTCACAATTGTATGTGTGTACTAGTCCTTATTGGTATAAACGGAGAGGAGGCTTTCTCAGTTTTAAACTCATGTTGCTCACGAAAATCCTTTCATGTCCCCTGCTCTAGCCAGGTGATGAAAATCAGCCGTGTACCTGAGGTCACACAACAGTGAGGATGCACTGTCGACGGCGTCCCTGGTAGACAGTTTCAACCAAGGCTGGGTGTGCGCAACGGGGTCCGTTGGACATCCTTAAATTGTATTTGTGCTCGTGTTGGACCAGTCACTCAAAATAAATCTCATGCTCAATGTTCTGCTAGCATGTCTTTTAAATATGTGTTTCTTTACATATTTACCGTCTGTCTTCGGCTAGGCTCCGGTTTAGTGGCTATCTAGCCGCGTGTATGCAATGCGTCCTGTGCTCAAGGGTAAAAAATAATAAAAGTTGGAGAGGTTCTCAAACCCTGTACCTACCTATTGTAAATATGTGTACTTTGTCAACAAAAGGTTTGCGAACTGGGCTCCGGTTTAGTGGCCATCCAGTTCGACTTTGTTTCAGTATATATGTTCCTCAGGGGTGTAATCCCGTGTAAAAAGGGTCAAAAAAGATTTTTCTCGCGTGAACCCCAAATATGTCGTTTTATCAAATCACACTTGTGTATGCATTTTTGGTGTTTTATGCCTTTGCACTATCGTGTGAAATTTTCTATCTCATTTTAAAACTCAACTCTTGGAAGATACAATATTTTTTACTTATTCCTAGATTTGAAACACAACGGTCCTATTTTTGTATGAGTTTCTGGTTACCCTAGGTTGACAAACAGGGAGAATTTATGTCCCTGTGAGTCCTTTTTTCACGTCTTCGGTAATAAATAAAAGACACACGAGGGGAATTAATCCTCGTGTGCCTGTGCCGCTGAATTACAAAAAATGACACACAGGGGGTGCAATGACCCTGTGTGCCTGGAGGTTCAGTCTAAATAAGCTTGCAGGGGATTTTAAGTCCCTGCAAGCCGGCAAATATTTTCATTCTAAGAAAAAGCACAGGTTCTGTTTGTAAAGGCTAGCAGCAGAATTTAATTGCACACGAGCCTACAGTTGTCGACATTCAACTCGAAAATAAAGAAATATATGAAACTGCATTAATATATGTGTCGTGCTATTTGTTTTTATATCATGCATAGGTGCAAATATATGAGTTAATGTATATTTAAAAACAATTTAGAAATAAACTGGTTGTAATATTACTCCGTGTTGTATGCAATTTATTTTTCTCATAAAAATATAGCAAGGCTGAAAGAGAAATTGCTGCTGTGCTAAAACACTCGACTTTTCAAACACGCACGCATGTTTATAAAGTTGCTTTTAAATAAAAAAACTACTAGTAGACCAGTGTTTTCAGAGCGTAGTGTAACGTAGTGGAGATTGTGTGTTGCAGAAGTGATAGCTTTTAAACTCTGTCTAGGTGTATGTGATGGGTCATTACTCGAGAACCACTCAACCGATCTTCATGATCTTGGTTCGTTCGAACCAGCATAAAAGCAATTTTTTTGAAGTCTGGTTCCGGCTTGAGACCTCGAAATGATTGCTTTTACCCCATTTATGTACCTATCACTGAAGCAAGGTTATTTTCATCTTAACTTTCGAATTTTTTTGGTTGGTTTTATCTCATAATGCTGATGACTCTTTTTGTTTTTTATTCGATTAAGGCTCTTGTACTGGATTTCTGGAGTTGAAGTAGGGCACCCTCGTGGTTCCTCGAACCAAAATTCGAGAATTTATTCAGACGTCCCGGGTGGCTGAAAAGTTTCATTTGGGGATTTAAGACATGAGAAACTCATTGCCGTTCTTAGTTTTGTGCTAACCTGTGCGGTATTGTGTTATATCCACATATAGCATATCGATATATTCTACCGAGAGCTGATTGGCTATATACGCAAAAGGCATAGGTGTACAGATGCTTCACTACGCTCTGCGATCTCGGTAGAGTTACTAGGATAGTCCACTACACACGATTGAGATCCCATCTTAGAACAATAGCGGACGTGATATAATCTTTTAAACCAATTATATATTACATATATTATCCAAAATGAATTGACATATATTTATCATATTCATTGATAACAAACATATCCTAATCGAAAATTGAGATATGTATCTGTGCTGTGTTAATTTGTAGGTAGGGTTTACAAATAAAAGTGGGATGAAGCTAAAGTTTGCTTTCTGTTCAATGTGATGTCAGTTACAATTTCAACATCATTAAATTGTGTGCGCTTCTGAATACTTATGTGCTTATCTGTGTGTGTTGCGGCATAAAAATACCAGTTTGTATCACAACTGTTCTGGAATAAATATGAAAAATTAATTGTTACAGTTTGTAACCACCTGTCTTCTTTTGACTTGTCTATCAAATGTGGCAATGGGACGTATTGGGTTAATCTTTCCGATAAACCGCCACTGACGAACCAGCGAGATGCGAATTGGTTCAAAGATGGGACAAAATTGGTACCTAAAGAGTTTATTATGGTTTCAAATCCCAGGTCCCGAAATCCTAAATGTTGTGTTACTACGGACGGTTATGTGGGTTAGTAACAGCAATTGCGCGTAAACTTCATGCCTTCTGTGAGCGCGGTTCGTGTTAATTGTATAAAGTTACCGGCGTACAAGAATACAGAACATAACCTTATTGGGCATTGCGGTGTGGATGATTAGTAGGGTTTTTCAACTGTCATTATTGGAGTGGTAGCGGTGGTTTGTTCTATTATTGCGTGGGACGTGGCCTTGGTATAGCTTTAGGGTTGGTATAAACATTTGCAAGGAACATTTGTTATGAATTTTGGTTAGTATGGTGCAGCATGGCGGTGGTGGTTAATAATGCGGTGGTTAATTGGTTTTAACTTGATCGACTATAAATCATAGTGAAAAAACAATTTCGACAAAAGAAGACCATAGTGAAAAAACAATTTCGACAAAAGAAGACCATGACTATTATAAATAATTACCGTATAATTTGTTGTTGATGAAATTTGAATTAATGGTTTCATTTGATGATTATTATAGGCAATGTTGATAACGGCGTATTAACAGAGTTAGGAAAATTTGGGACAAATTTTTGCGTGACGGAGGGGGTAATGTAACGATGTATTGCCTTGGAAAACAAATTCCCTCATGTGAAGTCGGGGGACGCATTAAGTCGTGAACCCCAAACACGACAGGTCGAATCCCTTAACTCCACTTCACATGAGCTAATTTGTTTCCCTTACGTATTGTTTGTTGTTTACCATCTGTGCAATACATTTATTGTGTGGTTACGGTCTACATTGTTGTTATGAAATGTTGTATACAAAAGTATATGTATTGTATATGTTTGTGACACGTAATATGTTTATGAATTTGTTGTATGTTTGAAAGTAGTGTATGTATGCAGTATCATTTGTCGTGTGTTTACGTTTCTATGAGCACTTGATGTATTTCGTATTGTGTTGGAACTTTTCTACAGGGTCCAGGAGAATTTTGAGACTTAGCTAAGTTTGAGGGAGTTTTATAGGAGAAACGAATTTACAAGAGTTTTATGTGAGTCTCGGCCATAGGTTGGAAATATATCGAATTTGAGTGTAAGGGTTGGGTGCCTTAAGCATTAGGGCTACATTAGCGGATATGTATGTGTATCTGCTGGATTTTCGAATAAAATCTTAAATTTTGTTTATGCTTAAGAATTCGGGTAATTTCATTAAAACTCATTCTCTAACAACTGAAATTCACTTAGGTTTAAGAGGGAATTTTAGGGGAGTGGAACTAGACTAAAACTTAGAAAACTTATTATGTAATCTAGAACACTTAGAGAAATCAATAAGGAGAAAACTGGGAGTAAACCTATAGCTTATGTATTTAAGCGGTTGCGCAGTTAGATCAGGGCCTCAGTCGGCCTCAGAAGATGCGCAATCAAGGTGAGTACGGTTCAGTCGTTTATGTATTTAATTTGTGTAGTTTGCAATTTGTTGTAGTTTGCGAAATAAAAAGTCTGTATTATAAGTGGTGACATATTAAGACCCTAGGAATAAGCCAGTAAAACATTGGAGTATTTTGTGTGAAACTGTTGTTGTTTGTGTGTAATCTGCGGTGGTTCTACACACCGCTAGGACCACGTAGACTACAGTGAGAATGTCGGCGGGAAGGGGTCGGAATCGTTCCCGGGACGCAGAACGTGGTCGAAGGATACCAAACACAAGTGGGGTACAGGCAGTATTTGGGCCAGATCCACTCGGGTCGATGTACATATTTTAGTATGGGGAATTTGGCGGGCTCTCACGCCCCAACGGCTGGGCAGAACAAAGCCCGCCCGGTAGCGTTGGGCCCACCACAACGAGGCGATTCAAATGAAGGCCGACACTGACACTCCTGTCCCATGTGTAAAAATCGGAGAAGCATTGGAACGGCTGTGATATAGAGAGTTTTGACGAAGGTGAGGGACGCTTTCGATGGCTGTTCCGGGTTAACTGGTGGGAGGACGGATGCCCTCCAGGTATAATTGGAGATGTCTTGACGAGATGACCGCAATGAGGTTGCGATTTGCCCACTTTTGAGTTAAAAATAAAATTTCGATCATTTCATGCCATCTATTGGGGGCACTTTAGCCGGTTATAGCGGGCTAACTGGAAGTCGGGTGGAGGCCCGCCGTGCATCGTTGTATTTGCCAGGAGTAGGCGAATGAAATAAGGCGTCGCAAGTGTACATTTAAGACTATTGGTCGGATACGGAAATGGTACAAAACAGAAAAATTTATGTCGATTTCTGTAACATGTGTTAGAAAGTAGTCACACAACGAGGAGGCAATCTACATAACGCCTTACGGGTCTGGCTGATCAGGACCCGCTTGGGCTTATTGAATTTTTTGATGGATAGCCTGCGTAATGATACGTAAGACATTTATCGGTGACCCTGCAGTAAGAAGGGAGAATGGTTGAAATGGCGATAACCGAGCGATTTTGGATGCTAGAGATTAAAAAAACGGAAGTTTCGGCGGCCGTCCTGGGGCGGATCGAATAGCACCGTCAAACCCGCCGGCGTTCTGTGGTTGTACGGTGACATGTGCTGCTTGGTGAGATAGACGGTTCCACCGAGGGTGGCCTTGTTCGCAAGCGTAAAACACCCCAAAAGTGGTGTGTTAGCGAAATCGGCAAAAACTACCGACGAGACATGGGGAATCCAGACATTGAGGTGACACGGGGGGCGCAAAAGAGAAGATTTATCCGGCAGGGCGAGGAAAGAAACAAAGGGGTGTGAAAATCAGATACGTATATACATATAAATTATGTCTACCCCGAGCCCCTGTCAACAGCCAAACTTAGCGTAAGTAACGGCTGCTTCTTCCACTTTAACGTGTCTTGCAACTCAAATTTAAGGTTGACTCCTCGTATGATTAGAGCCTTTTTGGCATTATCAGAAAACCCGTGGGATGCCCTATCGAAAAATTCTCAGGTCGTTTTCCTGATATCGGAGCCGTTAGACGGTTACGGGCCGACAAGCAAGCCCGACATCCGTCGTTACCGAACATTCGGAAACTACCGTACCCCTGAATTCGGTTAGTTTAAGGTTTGAGCTGTTTTGTTGTTTCTGCGACCATGGCTTCGTGTATTAATCGCGACCATGACTGCATGTGTTGTTTAACCTAGTTGAAAATGATACTTTTGGTTCTGATCACTAGCGGGGTAATGGTTTATCTTAAGTACTCGACGGCCCCCTATTCCCGGACGGTCGTAACCGTAAAGTTCCACTGCTGGACTGCGACGGGTCGAGTTTGAAATGAATTCTCCTAAACCGCCGAAAAGCTTGCTCTTCAGCGTGCAGCTAGCACATTGTGGAGCGACTCCTAGTTTCTCCAAGCTAAATTCCTATGAGATCGAAAACTGAACTTGTTCCCCATCCCTCTATGAAAATATTCCATTTAATCTTCACTTAATCGCATGCATATGGCCGAGATAAAACATGCAACGGCGAAGCATTAGAGACACATACGCAACGAAATGATCAGCAAAACAAGCATCATGTATTATTGGGCAAAGCATTAATAGACAAATTAGCAAGAGATTAATAAGCGACACATATTAATAAGCGACACTGCTGTATTAATACGACCATGGCACCATGCAATATGTTTCATCATTCTCTTGTAGCCTGAATCTTCGTAAGCCTTACAGGTGTTCACTGATGTACAATTGAAAACCGACATATCGTAATCGTATTCAATTGTGGACGTAAATAAATGATTTTCGCACCAAAACCCTGCAAAAACACGTAACTGGCCGGAACGGTCCTGCTACAATTGCACTGGTGTTCCTATTGCACGTGCAAAATGCAAAAGTCATGTCAAATGCACTACAGGCATGCATCGTAGATTACATTTGTTAAGCCGTGCACAATAGTTAGTGCTGATGCTCTTATGACAGCAATTGGTGATTTCCATTGCACGGAAGGCGTATTCGTCGGTTCGGCTGCGCTCAATTAACGTGAACGACGCAAATTGTCAGGCGCGTCGGCAGGGTTGGGTATAGCTTAGGAATTTACGTGGGTTTTAGCATCTCATAGATAGTACGGAAAAATCATATTTGGTGAAATTAAACGCGAACTTGAGTCAAATTAATTAACATGCAAAAAGCCTGGTTGTACGATTATTTGCTTGTGAAGTGGAACTTTTCATTTGATGCGGAATTATATATCAGTTCCTGTACTGTCCATCCTGTAACGTTCCGGTGCACGCATTTGATCGCGGTTTGACCCGGTTTTCCTGCCCATTCATTATGGAAGGAACGCCTGGGATGCCTCGACCGTCGGGTGGCCCGAGGCAGAGCAGAGTGGAGAGTGGAGTGCACCGCACTGATGCTAAAATCGAATCACACGTGCAAATCGCTGCCGTACTTGGAATAGATGGTAGTGTGGGACAAACAACTCAGTTAAAACGTCACGTTTTTTGAACTTGGTCTTGCTCAGGGGAACGTACCAAGGGAAATTAAGGTCGTAATCCGTGATCGGGTACCTATACGAGGTAGGCCGAGCCCCTGTGCCTCAAAAATCCTGCGAACAAATTGCGCATCTTATTTCAACGCCCAACGTTTTTCTTTCCCTATATGGGTGTTCGTTCCTTCCCGTGCGTTCGGCATGTGCATCTCACGACTCTTGGTGGGCCGTCTTGTTATTGCCGTATTCTAGGGCAGGGGTCTAGGTGCGGTGAGGGTGCCATTGAAGGGGCCTTGCTTATGCTTTCCGTCCCTTGTTTTCGTTCAAGTCCTTCTTCACGTTCTATTTGCGAATATGGCTACCCACCGCGTAACCCACTACCTTCGACCTTACGCGGGCATGCACCATTGGGTTCAGATGCCGATTGTTGAGGACACCCTTACGTCAGGCGGTTAAGGGAGTTACCAATCAAAATTTACATTACGTTTGGTAGGGAAAATCAGCACTGAGTATCAACAGAATCATCGTATATTGCTTCAAGACGGTAACACGCTAGCCTGAGGGAAATAACCATAACGCTAGGATGGCACCTGACCAAAGGATACGTGCGAAGGCTCTCGCCAGGGGGTGAGGCTACGCACTCGTGTTTTATAATCGTAACTCGTTTATGGATTTTGTATCAATAGTAACTTGAATGTTAATACCTTATGATATTTTCTATAAAACGTGATTATGTGCCGCACCTCGCGGCTGTTAGTAAAATATCTACTGTGTGTTTTTGATTCAAGCGATAATCCATTGGGCGGGATGAGGTCAGAACGTAGGTAGGCTTAGCAACTATTAGGGCTAACACGCGGTGCGTTCGGATATATCCAGTAAAGCCAGCAACGATCACCGAACCCATGTAAGGAAAAGGAAAAGAGTAGTCAAACACTCTTCAAACCTATAATAACGTATGGGCCCTGGAAGCGTCTCTCGGGAAACCACAAGATATCGGACTTTTGGCAATGGCCATTTCTTATTCCTAATAATGCGGGGTTGCACATCGGAAAATCGTCCAGGATATTTATCAGCAACTATGCATTCACACTACTGGTAGTTGAGAAAATGAGGGAAAGGCGGGTCAGCATTACTTCCTGCGAGAAGGCTTAAGGGTTGACTCTCTTTTAGAGGGAACTTCATACCACTAGAGTGTGGGCCAACATAAGGGCCTGGCCGAACACCCTGGTTAACCCACCAGCGGCCTGCTAAGCTAACTGGTTCCCTGGTCAGCCTAACAATTCACTAACAAGTCTAGAAAGTTGGGGTCGTCTTAGCACCACACCCGATGAAATCGTGCTGCAGCAAAGAACGCTTAGTGTCAGAACCGGTACTAGCACAGTAAAAACTGCATAACCATGCGTGGGTGGGGTGCGAAGTTCCAGTGAGGTATAGAGGGTGTTTCGGGGGGCTGAGAGGTCGACTACAGCGCCGTCAGCCGACCTACGGGTGGGAGGTCGGCCAATGGCGTTGTCTAGCTATCGTCGGGAGGGGCAAGGCCGCCGCCAGATGGAGTTCAATCGATCGGCGGGAGTGCAGGTTGTCAATTGGTGGATGGATAAATTTTGGGACTTAAACATTTCTTAGTTTTTGCCAATTTTTCCTACAATTTCGTCAATTTTCCTTGCATTTTTTGCACAATTTCCTCCCAATTTTTGTTAGTTTCACTCAATTTTTGCTCATTTTGCCCTGATTTTGAATATCGTTGCCAATATTACCCGCTCTTCTTCGGTGTTGGGATGTGGCACGCCTAAAGGATGGCCAGGCTACCTCCCATGGGGATCGACTCGCTAAGATTGCTTTTAACAATGATGTTACAATAAACTGTGCCATATTCAAAGCTTTCTTAGAGTGGTCGCTGAAACAACTTTAATCTCGGCCAGTACTAAGTCTATGAAAGAGGACCCACCGGCGGCTTGTCTTTAGTCTGATGAACGATCTGCAGCGACATTTGTACGATGTCGTTGGTTGCCGCCACGCTAGGTCACGGCGTGGCGATTTTGCGGTTTGGTTACACCTGCTGGTACGGTAAATTTGCCTCATAGAACATATAGTAATATGTCGGCGTTCTTATTCGTGTGGATTCAGAATTATGTGACCACTATTCCGGGATTATTTCTATCACTTTTTGTGGCTTGAGGCAAAAATGTACCATCTTTGACGGAAGACGGGTGAAAACAGTTTTTGTTTTAGCACAAGGTTTTCCATACCAGAATGGCGACAAGATAACGTCGACCAAGTTATATATACTAATCACTCACTAATCGACATTCTTTATTTGAATCAGATATATTGTTTCAAGTAAATAGGTATCACTAAGCCCATAGTCATTGACTTACCTTAGCGGGGCACTTTAATTGTTCGGGGGGCATGCATTATCGTACCTTCCCGGCTTTAATTATGGGCCGGTGCCTGGCACGGGGGGCACGCTACCACGCACGGGGGGCACGCCCCCGTGCTCTCCTTGGCTACGGGCATAGATATGACCATACATACATGCTCATAACTTGGTCACCCCTGAGGTGCGGTTTCCTTCGACCGGTCGAGATAATCATACCCCTGACAAGCCCTCCCATGGAGGCGACGCAGCCAACGAATCCTTAAGTACTTTCACTGAAGGCGCCGCATTTGTTCTCCACGCCCTCTCGCCGACCGCCTGGAACGCCTCAGCGAAGGCCTTCACTCTTTTCATCCCAAGATCCTCGGGCCTTGAGCGTGTATGGATATGATAGAGTCACAGAGTTTTATATTTTTCTACCTACCGAACAGCACGTGCGACGTTAGCCTACTATAGCTTGATTTTGAGCTATATTCACTAAACTTATCAGATTTCAGTTGACACACTCGCTGCACCGTACTCTAAACTTTGCAGCATCTCGAATATCAACGATCACAAAGTAGTATGCAGTCACTCTACATTGAATTATTTTCATTGAACAAGTTACTACCGACACCATTTCACTTTAAGAAAATCTACTACAGAAAGTATTCCTGTTAGAAAAACAGCTACCACAGCAACTGTGTCGCTTTGTGAAAGGCTGCTGTATAAATCGTGTCACGTTCACAAAACAACAATTAGAAATGTGTCCCTTTCATAAAACCTTTCAGAAATTGTGTCACTTTTAGAAAAACTGCTGCATGAATTGCGCTGCTTAATTATAAAAATAACACAATACGTTCAGCAACTTTTAGAAAATTTTTTTTATGAATATAATGTATCTCGATTTAGCCTAGTGAGTCTCAGGTTCAAAACTCGATTCGGGTTGTTGCAAACTTTGAAAAATAAGTTCGAACCTCGGATCAGCTTCATCCATACATGCTCATAGGGGAGACGGGATTATCCCTGAGTCGTCGGATCGCCCTCCCTTTGCTGGAAGTGTCGACTTTTCTGACGCGGTACAGGCCGGCTGACCCCCTCTCTGAAGTGGCCGTAGTCGCCGGGCCTAAAGGCAGCGCAAGAGACGCCGTACCACAACCCACCTCGCCGACCAGCCTGTCTTCGCCTGGAACTCTGAAAGCCGGCCCCTTCTCGAGGACCCAACTATCCACCCCGTGGGACCTCGGTCTTCGTGCAGGTAGGGTTTGATCACTTATAGCACATGCTTAGCATTGGATTCTCACAACCTATTGCTGCTAAACTCATAAATTGTTCTGACTAAAACCTTCGTTGCGCATTACACGTACATGCAGGTGTGAATGTGATAAAATATTTTCTAAGTTCGTCCAAGTTTTGTGAGATTGCAAGGAATTTACAAAACCAACCCAAACAAGCAGATTTAATTTGAAAAGCAAATCATATTTAAAAAAACAAAAATATAACTTTAATAAACACAAAAAAATTGTATAATACAAAAACAGAATCATTTGATAAAACTTCAGTGGGACATGAAATAGGGATAAATAACAATCACGCTGACATAAACTTAGCATCCGTCCACCGTAATGCACAATTTCATGGTTTCTTCAAATCGCCTGCAAAAATCGACAAAGTCGCCACCGAGTAAATTTATAGATAGAGAGGTGAATTTTTTGATGCAAAGCCTTTTAAATAAAAAAAGTTTTAACTGCAGTGGCAATACCTGAGACCGGAGTGGCAATACCTGAGAGCGTCGTTACGTATGCTACGGTTTGACCGATTGGTTAACTGGTGCTGTACTTTAAATAGAAACATTTTAAATTTGAACAATTTGAAAGCATACTTATACAAAGCGCTGCTCTATTAATTTGTCGATGCCCTAACGGTAGAGGTGCACTATCTGCTCCTTCCACATTAGAAAATCACCAATTTTGTTTATATATATAAATATTACGTATCCCCAATATGCATTACGTTTATATTTTCTGACTCAGACCATCCTTAATAACGAATTTGACATCAGATCAGATCTATTACACTATATAAGCTATAGGTGCATTTCAGGAGAAAAGTTATTGTAAGCGCACAAGGTTAATGAGATTTAGTGTTTTCTACACGTCTTCATATGTATATTCGGCGTTCCGGCTAACTTTACAGTTATAACTGAGTATTTGAAATCGTAACATTAAATACGCTCAGATACAATCTGATTATGTTATTACCGACTATGTTTGTGATTTATATTCAACAATGATTAAGCAGACATACTGATTTGTGTTAGTAACGAATTTTTTAATCACACGACTATAGAATATTAATTTATTACTATATACATATTGCACATTCTTATATTTCTCTAGAAGATTGTTTAACTACACACTGTTCGACAACAGAGGTGTCATATAGGATTTTTTACACCATTTTGAGAAAGATAAATTTATTTGTATCTTTGTTGTAGATATTATAGCGAATACAAAGTAGGAATATGTTTGTCTCGACAACGATATCATACCTAAAAGTTTGGCTAGAATAGGAATGTTTTTAAACCAAATTTATATTGCTTTCGTCGTATTAGGCAACTTCTTGGAGTGGTTGGGGTAGTTCAACGGCGGGTCGTTTATATAAATCAAATAAGATTTCTTTTATCATTTACCAAATAAAGGTTATCTCATAGTTTGTGATTGATTTTGAAGCTTAGCGCAGTGTTTGATCTTTTCTGAGGTATTTTAAGAAAATTTCTGGTATGTTTTGTCTCTGATTTGCACAACTATGGAGTAGTTAAGCTGCATGAAATGAAGCTCCTACATTTCTAAGCTTCTATTAAAGTTATAGGCGAGATTTTTGGCTGACGGCCCGGCGGTCACCCACATTACAAAAGCACAGGGCCGAATATAAGCCAAATCAAAACGTTAAATTATGCAATGCTTATGAGTTTATATGTCTTGTTCTGGGTACTATCACAGTACCCTATAGCACTTCATTGGAACTTTTGCATTTCAAGAATTAGTTGAATTTGAATAAGGTCGATGATACTTTGATGCTGAAGCTGAAATCAACCTGAAACGTTATTGATAGCGGCATAAGCGGATCTAATGGGGCTGGTGGGGCGTACACTTTTCTTCGTCGCTGCTAGGCCAGCTATTTTGCTAAGTGTGAATGATTTTTGCCAAAATGTACCCATTTTTGGCAATTTTCCCAATATTTTCTGCACGTGTGTGTTCAATGCGCCTACGCCAACACCCGTTACAGTTTCATAGATCCCACCATATGCGCCTCCCTTCACAGGTTCTTGGATTTGCCACCAAATACTGGACATTCTGCCTTTCAATTTTTAATTATTTTCGAATAGCCAAAAAGCAACATGTATGGAATAAGCAAATGTATCTGGTATTTCCTTAAAATTTGTGCGCGGATACTAAAATGACACATGTCTATAACCTTGGGGGATATTTTAAGCATTTTTGTCAAAGTCATTTCAAGTTTATTTTTACATTTAAAGGTTTGGGATTAGATAATTGTTGTGGTCTTTATTGCAAAAATTGAACGGTTATGCCGTAATTTATCATTTGTGAATTTTAGGATGTGCAGTCGAATAGTCTCAGTTTCAGTGCATAATTTGTCACTGGGTTGGACAGAAAAATGCTACACGTCAATAAGCTTAGGAGACATTATAAGCATTTTTCGTCAACAGCATTTCACGTTTATTTTTATATCTAAAGATTGTGGATTGGATTATAGTTATCAGCTATGCTGTACAAATTTAGGCGAATAATCTCAGGTATAATACACAATTTGTCACTGGGTTGGACAGAAAAATGCTACACGTCAATAAGCTTGGGAGACATTTTAAGCATTTTTCGTCAACGGCATTTCACGTTTATTTTTATATCTAAAGATTGTGGATTGGATTATAATAGTTATCAGCTATGCTGTACAAATTTAGGCGAATAGTCTCAGGTATAATGCATAATTTGTCACTGGGTTGGACAGAAAAATGCTACACGTCAATAAGCTTGGGAGACATTTTAAGCATTTTTCGTCAACGGCATTTCACGTTTATTTTGATATCTAAAGATTGTGGATTGGATTATAGTTATCAGCTATGCTGTACAAATTTAGGCGAATAGTCTCAGGTATAATGCATAATTTGTCACTGGGTTGGACAGAAAAATGATACATGTCAATAACTTTGGGTGACATTTTCAGCATTTTTGGTCAAGACCATTTCACGTTTATTTTGGTATCTAAAGATTGCGGATTGGATAATAGTTGTCAACTATATTGCACAAATTGAACGGTTTTGCAGTAATTTATCATTTGTTAATTTTAAGATGTTCAGTTGAATAGTTTCGATTTCAAGACATAATTTGTCAAAGAAAAATAATACACGTCAATAACTTTTTGGGACATTAAACCTTTTCGTCAGCTCCTTATATTGTAGTCAATCTCAATGGTATCATTATTTGGCGTAGGGTGCCTAGATAGATGGTCGGCGTCGGTTCGTGGAGGTCTTCGGAGGGGGGTGCTAAATTTTTAAAGCGCGGGGTGGGGTTGCGAACTTTCAGGATGGGGGTAGATTTTGCTTCAGGAGGGTCTGACCACTATTTCCCCAGTGGCGACATAGTGCAATGTCTCCCTTGCCTTTAGGCATCGACATGAAGATTTTCATTCTTAGTTACTTTTATGTTAAGTCCAGTTACTTAGTTACTTGTATTCTTGTATTTTATTTTTCTTAGTTTTTATTCTTGTTTATATATTAGTCGTTAAAATTGTGCCCCCCGCCCCTCAATTAAATCCTGGCTACGCTCCTGCCACCCTATCGATTAGTATGATATGGATATTTTTAACGAGGAAAGAAATAATGAGGTATTCAGCTTCTTTTAAAGTCCTCTGCACATACAACAAATAAATATAAAAAAATAAATGGGAAGCCAGTCTTTATAGCTGCGTATTATTTGTAAATTAAACACTTAAAACTATATATTTATTATTTACAACAGCTTATTACATTGTCAAAGCTTGGAGCTTTATTTGTGTGTTATTTTGCACCCGCTGGCTTTTCACTCACATATATTATTGAAAAACACAGCACGGCCCTTGTTTTGTTGATGAAAATATTCCCTAAAACTGTGTAACCTCCATGTCCTTGCAGGAAATAAATATAACTGTAAAGAACTGATGTCATAACTGATAGACATAGTTTTATTACCAATATTTTTATAAGTTATGTTTGTATTCAGTAGTAATTGCATTTCTTTATTGATTTTTTATTATCCATTGAGTTTTATTCGCCAGCTACAAATCGTTTAACGATTTAATTGTCTGAGGTAGCTTGTAGTTTGTGTATCGTACAATGTTTGACAAAATGATGCCGGCCTCGTATCGAATCGTGATTGCGTTGGTGAAAACGCCGTTTGCAAATCACTAGGCTATCCCGGATCTGTCAGTGAGCAAAAAAAATTCGCGTATGTCACGTGACAAACTCATTAGGCAAACCGAGTCGCAATATACGCTGATATCATTGGTAGAGTTGGTCATGGAAGGGTTAAGAAACGGTTGAAACTTGCGGATAACATTATCGCCATATAATTTAACAGCTACCTTAAGGCACATGTAACTGGTTAACTTATCTCCAGGCACCAGGGAACGATTTTGAATCTAGGGAGGGCTAGGATAATACATGAAACCTCATTTCTGAGATGCAAAAGATCATTTCTATGTTAAAATCTTCACCTGTTTGTATTTTCTGATAGGGGAGTAGAACGAAGGGCTTGCCATGAATATTCGGTATTTAAGTATTGATTGTAAGTTGAAAACGGAAATTTGAATTTATATCTAATTCTCCAACTTATTTCATATTTAAGAGATTGTTCATAGCAATTATCTTGTTTTGCATTCAATTAATTCCTATAAAATAGGCCCACGTTATCTATTGTTGACAATCAGATTATGCAGTTTAAGTCTAGTGTTTCTGATGCGTCTGCAATATGCAATTACCGCTGGATTTACCCAAGATAATTAGGACCGTTTACTCACACAAAGTTTCTTTGAACACTTGGCTGATCATATGGACATATAGTTCACATGTTTTAAGCAATCAGGTAAAGCGATAGAACAGCAGGCGCTAGGGGCATTTATTTCAAATTTCATCTTCACGTTTTCCGAAAATTTTATATTTTAATTGGAAATTGCATATCGTTCAAATGACCGCAGAGCAAACGTGGCGGAATGGTTTACAGTGGCATACTATCCAATCAACTTAGAGGATTAGGGGTTCAATTCACGTCGATTTCTTATGTGCGTTTTCAGCAGTTTTTGTTCCAGCAAATATATGTATGAGCGCATGACGTAAAGACACATTATAAGAGTAAACAGAGCACTAATTTTTACACGATTTATCAATTAGTTAGCTCCGGAAAGCATTTTTCACAGCCATACTGCTCATTTTTGTATTAATGGTCCTTCATAGGTGAAAAAACATTACCAAGACCAGTTAAAACAAGGCGTAGCCTGATGTTTTCCGAGGGAGGGGTAAGAACCTGGGGCACCCGTTTCGTACCATGTGAAACCGAAAATGCAGCAAAGTCTAGGCCGCTAGCGTATCCAGTTAGAAGCCAGTAATAAATGATTTAGCAGTGGTAATTATGTAATATATTAACGCTTTTGAAGGAATTTAACTCAAGACTGATGTCCTGATCGAAATTGCGTAATCGGCACACTAACATGATATAAAGATTGCGTAATGGTTAATCTAAACGTTGCTAATTGTAGCGTACGTTGTAAAATGTTTCTTAAACAGTGAAAACACAACAGTCCGGCGAAGCGTCTATTTTCTGATAATCAATTACGTTGATCCATTAACACGATCGACTTTCGCTTGAAAAATATAGGTTACGATCGAACGAAAATGTGATCGTTTTGAGAAACACTTTGAGAACCGTTTTTGTATTGACCTATAAGATCCTGCAATGTTACAATTATTTCGTAATTCAATATATGATAGATAAACCTGTTCAGTTTCCACAACTTTGTTACAGTTTGAATGCGAAAATATAGTGTATCTAAGCGTTGAGAACCATAAAATATACATAAATGAAGGCTTGGTTAGGCTCTAACAGAGTCTAATCGATCCAAGGATCTTTACATGCAAGTCAACAAGCTAAGCTTATATTGTTCTAACCTAGCACTGCAGAGGAAACTCGAGCTGGTATGAATCGACTGGCGCACCAAGCTTCCCCCTCAACTTTTTAGCTTGTGTGGATTTTATAATTTGCTTCGGACCCCACTAAGAATTTCTTTGTTACGCCAATGCACATATAATACGCATGCTGTACACCTATTAACCAAACACTTTGTTGCTTTTCAATCGGAGTTTTGAGGTTTATAAAGAAGAAAAGATATACGTTTTAATACCCAATAATTAGAGGCTAAATGGATAATGTCATGTTCGTTTAAATAGTTGAGGTGAGCCTAGCATTCACTATAATTTAGAGGTCAACAAAGAGGTTAGATGGCATGTACAACACGAATTGCAATTTAGCTGCGGCGTGTGTGTCACTTGTTATGTCAAATACATCATTTAAAATGCATACAGACAATATGAGCGCTTGAAAGCAATGTCATAGCATGACTTAAAATGAATTGTGTGCTGTAGATTATCATAGAACTTAGGCATGCACAGAGCGGCGAGTCCGGTGAATATGTTACATTTGTCAAACATCTACACGATACGCCGAAATTTATAACTAGAAATTTTAATTCATTGCTGTGCTCTCTTGTGCTATTCCGAAATATCAATTCTATGTAAGCCATTCGATGTATTTTAAGTACTCGTGTCGTCTTTTGAAGTCGTTTGTACTATAATGGCAGTAATTTTGGAAGTATTAGCATATGAAATGAATATAAAAAAGTGGAAGTGAGAAAGAGCAAGATATTCAAGCTTTGGCTCGGCTTTTTCTGAACCTTGTCCAGCTCGGCTCGAATCTCACAGATAGATCTTAGGCTCCGCTTCAGCGTGGCTGTTCCGATGCTCGGCTCGGCGCGTAGTCTCCTAATAATAAAAGTTGGCGATTCAATATCAGAGGATACTTAATATATAAGCCAACAAACGAACTATATGTATAGTTTTTATAGAGTTTTTAAGAAGCGACCCCTGTTTTCAAACACTCTTGGCGCCGACAGATCCTTGGCTCTGGCTCGGCTCTTCAGACATGGCAGGGTCGGATCGGCTGTACTATAGAGCCTAAACAAATGTTTTCACTTTTAGTACAAAACAAGACATTCTCTCCTGGACTTTTTATTTTGTATTCCGGCGTGCCCAGCAAAGTAGCCCAACACAGTTAAATAACCTTACATCATTATAGCCGGATTCTTTTTGTGAATTTAGAATCTCGCAGAGCTTGGTTAAGGGCACTTGAGTTTTGACAATGTGTTTCGAAGGATGAGCTGAGTAGATAAAGAACTAATGCGCGAGCAAACTTAACCTGTGCCGATCGACTATCCTATTTTGTAATGGCCGATAGCGAAGCGCAAACCGCTGTTACGAAATAAATGCTGAACTTTCATTGGTTTTTCGATAACAGAAAATTGGAAAAATTCGAAACAAGTACCAAAAATTACAAGTTGTGTTGGACCTGAATTTTGAAGATTTTGAATTTGCAGTGAAAACTGTTATCTAATGACGATCAGCTTCTGATTTGTATTTGTCTATGTTCGCAAACAAATTTAACGTAATACTGACGTCACAAATCAATTGCTCCTGAGGCTTAGGTTACAGTGTTCTCGAACAAATCCAGCGAATCCTAATCATGTAGATTTTCATTCGCAAAAAAATCGGTAATTTCGTTGAATTTTCGCGAACGCAAATTTGCTGGATTACTATCGCAGAGCTGTGTTTTAGCGAACAGTTTTGCGCCGGATTACGGTTTTCCAAAAACGTTTGGTAACAGATTTTTAACTGAAGTAGCAAAATAGGATTATTGATGTGCGTGGGCTAAGTTTACTGTCGCCTAAGCAAAAGGGTCTGGTCTGTTAAATTGAGTACAGTGCAGAAGAGAGTGCTAGCGGTTTCTGAATCAAACAGGGTCAGTTCAGGGTCACACACTGTGACCCGGTGACCAGGCTACACATGTGACCCCAAATTGCTCGGTGGCCCTGTTCCGCCTCTGGCTTTCATAATATTATTGGCATGTTGCAAATTTTACATTATTTCCCGAAAGAGAATGAACCTTCTATCGGTGGCAATCGACGTTCATATTCTATTCTATAAAAAATAATGACCCGTTTAGGCATCAAAGCCCCTGTGGGGATAATACGAGTTGAACAGTAAAGTCTGCCCCAAGTCCATTCAGCCGAACATTTTAAAATAAAATTTGACAGATTATCTTAATCTAGAGTGTGCACAGATTGAGTATATACCGTAGGTGTCCATAGAAGGCATTACCTGTAACCTGAGCCATTTTAACCTCACTTCGTCGTGAGGACCAAAACCTTCGCCCGCAAACATTGTTCGGGTGCCTTTCTTACAGTTAATAGTTGTAGCACGTCGCTCCACACATGCAATGATTTGAGTGAGTAAGCTTTAATCCCGCGTACAATCTTTTGAATACACTGCAAGCCCCATTATAACTGACTTTTGACGTTAGTTGTTTGTAGCCACGAGTCCCTGGACGCGGGAGGGGGAAGAGGGCCGGGGGTGGGCCGTCTCACCACTTTTCCAAAAAAGAAGCCACGTAAGGCGTAACCAATTTAAGCCACGTAACCAATGTTTACACAGCGCCTCCCGCCCACATTTGAGTAGCGTACTGTGCTCCTGGTATACAGTGTTATACTTAGTATGTTACAAAATTATATATCATCAACTTAGGGCGTCTTGCTTTATCAAAGATTTATTTGTGTGTTGCTGCAACCCGAGAAACTCTTTGTGATAATTTTGATAGTTGCGCACTGTAAAGCGATTGAATGCATTGATAACTAGCATTAATTTCGCTACAAACTTATTTTTGTAACACTGAAATGTTACATCGCTTTACATTCCATAACACCACCTGCACATTCCGTCAGCAAAACGAACTTTGTCCTTATTGTAATCATCAAAGGCGGAAAACGTGTATTTATGTAAATATAGACCATACATGGACCAAGGTCATTAGTCCAAGAGAGAAGTCCGGGTCTCTGGCCCGGGGTGGCATTGGGTTGAGAAGGCAGAGAGGCATCTATGAATATAGACCAATTAATTATATAACACAACTACAGAGGCGAATCGCATGTGAAAATAATGGCAAACCCAAAACGATGTAAGTATCAGTTTAAGTATAAGTTTTATTAATGCCTGATTATAATCTAATGTAGCTCAAAATATTATGAAGCTCGTTATCAAATAAATAAACTTAAGGCCGACCTAATAATTATATTCAACTGCCAGAGGTTCAGTTGAATCAATGATTCCAGTTATATAAATATCTTGATTGTTACACATTTATACAAATATATTAGCTTGAACACGTTTACCGTAAATATAACATGCGAATAACAATTTCTGGGGACAGCGTAATCATCTCGTCTTCATTTTTAGCGGTACTTATATGAATCGGTTGGTTAGTACGTTGTTACGACGGTGTGACTGTCGGGATTCGTCTGTGTCTTTTCTACTTTACCACACTTTCGATCTCAGCTGTCTATGAACAGGATATGCATAAATATATTAAGGGAAAAATATAAAAAATTTTAAAACGATCTGCCTACACGGAGCACATGCGCTATCAGCTGCCCAACGATTTAACTAATTGCGCTGCTGTCTGAAAATATATTTAGATCGAGTTTTAAGTTAAATGAAACACACATATATTCATAGCAGCAGTCTTGCCTAAGCCGACGAAATAGCTGAACAATGAACTAGTTACAGGAAGCAACTCTGGTGTTAGTTTCACTCTATGACCACGTAATTTAACGCCGATGTAGAAATAGTTCCTCAGCCTTTGTTTGGAGTAATATATATATTCAGGCATTAATAATTTTCCGTCCTTCAAACATATACGACATGCTAATTTCCGGTTTATCATTAATTCTATTTGGTATATTCTCATTCAGGGAGCCGAACTCGGGCACCAATCGTGGCATAAGGGTACTTAGCAATAACATAAGAGCACTCAAGGGTATAACTCGGGCAGTCATCAGTCTCACTCAGGGCACCATATTCACTAGGTCACTGATAACTTTCACACGGGCACGAAGCTGAATTCATGGAAAATCGACATCTTTTTAGCGGTATAAGGGTGCGGTGAAATATTCAGTCTGCGTTTAATTATGAGTGGAAGAAAACAAAGCGTTTGCCACTTTTGAACGGTAAGCGGACCGCCGTTGTGTTTGCAAAGTGTTCCAATAACCTACATGAGAAAGGCCAAAATTAAGCAAATTATCCTAACAAAATCAATTATTTATGATCTGGCAAAGATCGAACAATAAATACCACACATGAACTATTCAAAGTTATAGTGGACTTGTGCGTTAATACAGAACCTTACATACGAATTTTAAAGCAGTGTAGCTACACTACCATAACAACTGCCTGTGGGATGGGGGTGAAAAACAACAGATTCCGAGCTGCATTACCATCACATATAAAATAATTTTGGTACAACGTAACATTTGGAAGGCGATGGGCGAAAATTTTGACTTTCTTGTAGGACTTTACTACTTCAAAACTACACAACCGTGGATATGGCAAGTTTTTCTGATGACACCACGGGGAAAGAACAGCATGTCACGCATGGGGAAAAGCAAATCCTATGAGGAAATGATGTCATGTTGGCAAAATCTACCTTGGGGTGGCACTATCACGGGGGAAAATTTCACGAGGGGAGGGGAAAACTCACGAGGTGGGAAAGGGGATGTCATGCCCTAAGGGTTGGCCGACAAAATCTCATGGGAACAAAATATCATGCGATACCTGAGCTAAATTCAGCTTATATGGTTTTTTCCCGAAATTCATTTTAGATATTAGATATCACCATAATAATAGTTTCTACATTTGTTCAATATTAGCTTTTTAAACGATAGTAATAAGTAAAAGTATAACGATTTGTCAACGTATAGCAAATTTTTTTCGTTACACTGTAACAGTTAGTATATTAAAGACGCATGGTAAGGTTTTGCCACGCAATACATGTAAGTTATATAATTGTTTGTGATTTGACCTGACATGTTGATTAGATATGCGGAACAATACGAACACGTTCCCGATTTCACTCTCCAATCCTTCCCCTCCCCAAAACAATTTGACATATCACTTACGCAAAAAGAAGTTGTAATTCAGAATAATATGATTAGTTTAGAGTGATCGCAGCACAACAGAATTGTTATTTTTCGTCTTATCGAGTGACACACCAGCGTTAAATAGTATAGTGAACTTAGCGAGCGCTGGACAACGGAAGCTTCCATTTTTCGTCTCCTCGAGTGACACGCCAGCGTTAAACAATATAATGAATTTAGCGAACGCTGGACAACGGAAATTTCCATTTTTCGTCTCATGGAGTGACACACCAGCGTTAAACAATATAATGAAGTTAGCGAGCGCTGGACAACGGAAGTTTCCATTTCTCGTTTCATCGTGTGATACACCAGTGTTAAATAATATAATGAATTTAGCGAGCGCTGGACAACGGAAGTTTCCATTTCTCGTTTCATCGTGTGACACGCCAGCGTTAAATAATGTAATCAATTTAGCGAACGCTGGACAACGGAAATTTCCATTTTTCGTCCCATCGACTGACACACCAGTGTTAAACAATATAATGAATTTAGCGAACGCTGGCGGAAATTTCCATTTTTCGTCTCATCGAGTGACACACCAGCGTTAAACAATATAATGAAGTTAGCGAGCGCTGGACAACGGAAGTTTCCATTTCTCGTTTCATCGTGTGATACACCAGTATTAAATAATATAATGAATTTAGCGAGCGCTGGACAACGGAACTTTCCATTTCTCGTTTCATCGTGTGACACGCCAGCGTTAAATAATGTAATCAATTTAGCGAACGCTGGACAACGGAAATTTCCATTTTTCGTCCCATCGAGTGACACACTAGCGTTAAACAATATAATGAATTTAGCGAACGCTGGACAACAAAAATTTCCATTTTTCGTCTCATGGAGTGACACACCAGCGTTAAATAATATAATGAATTTAGCGAGCGTTGGACAATGGAAATTTCCATTTTTATCTCATCGAGTGACAGCGTTAAAAATGGTAGTGTATAAAAGGATAATTTTTTGGATAGTTTATACGGTATAAAATACGTTTTGGACTTCGTGCGCTCAAAGGCTAGAAACTATGTAGTATTCTCACAGCGAGCAAAATTTAATGGTTTACAAGACATTATTTTAGCGCTATAATTCTACAACTAACCAGCTATCAATCCTACTGAAAGTATACTTAAGTTTTTTTCGAGCGCGTTCACTGAGAGCAGATGCAGAAAGTACATTTGCATAGAAAATATACAGTAGATACTTATGGCATAGGTAGGGGTAGAATGGGGTTACCCACTCTAAGGGTCGAACTCCCTTCAAACCCGCCCTACTTGTATCTCTCTGCCGCCGGGCGCCCAAGGCGCGCAAAAATTCATCACGTCGCGAAAATAGTATAGAAATTGTTGTAAACTGGCAAAAAATAGGGAAAGATAATAAGAATTTAACGCAAATTAGCAATACATGTGAAAATTTTTAGCAAAATTGAGAAAAAATTTGAGTTACGAAAAATTTCAAAAATTTAGCCCCCGGCCTAGTAGACCTTATGGCTATCACAGTAACGCATGACTTTACTTTAGATACGTGCACCATGATTTTTTATTAAAATAACGAAATGAATCGTTCGCGTGCACATTTATACCATCGGTATCCGCGTATTAGTGAGCGTAAACAGGGCTCTGCGATGTTCGAATGGAATTTACGTATGCGCAAAGCTGTTGGCGTTCGCCAGATGACATGCTGAATCAGAAAGCTATGTTTGCAGTCTATGTGTGTATTGTAGTATACAAAAAAACGCGATTGGTAATAGCGTGTTTCCGTGTGCGCGGTAATGAAACTGCGATTCTAAACAGCAAAATAGCGGCCAAGACCAGCACCTATGCCATGCTGTATAAAAAATCTTTTCTCGTAAATATAAGGAAACATTAGTGATTTGCGTGCATTCATCGCTTTTACGATCGTGAACTGATTTGACAAAGGAACAACCCAAGTGTACGCATATAAAGTGTACTCACGCATAATAGACAATGCATCAAAATAACACGGCTGTCTTTAAACTTTCATGAATGAATCATGTATTCCGTACAATGTTGGATAAATTTATCTGAGTGCTATAACCTGGTCCATTTAGGCGGTTGTGCAATTTATCCGATATACGCGTTTAAAACCAATCAATACCTGCATTTCGATAACCGTACAGCCATGTCGGAGATGTTTTTGCTGGGATCAAAAACACTTGCCATATACGGGTTCAACTTACTTCAGTACTTATTTCTCTTTGTCTGTAGTTTTCGCGTTAGCAAATATGTTCATGGGCGTATGGCGCATAAACACATGATAAGGTTAACGGAGCACCAATTTATTTTGCAAGTTTTATCAAATATTTAGTTTCGAAATAGGATTATACAAAAACATATTATCTATTTTTGTACGAACTGGTAGTTTAACTGTGAAAAGCAAATTATTTACCTACAAAAATTGTACATGACAGAGCCCGAAATTTGCCAGGCGGCCCATAAAC
Organism: Trileptium ribeirensis; assembly: GCA_030248225.1. Classification (NCBI taxonomy): domain Eukaryota; kingdom Metazoa; phylum Nematoda; class Enoplea; order Enoplida; family Thoracostomopsidae; genus Trileptium; species Trileptium ribeirensis. The sequence continues at coordinate 25,575 of JASANE010019033.1, forward strand.
CAGGACACCCCTTCTTACCACGTGGAACTGAAAGTACTGCAAATTTCAGGCCGCAGCTTTTCCAATTATAAGTAGTCAGCAACAAGTAATTTTGATGTGGTAATTATGAAATATATAACAATGCTTTCGAGATGGCTTGACTCAACACTGATGAGCTCAATTGAATTGCGTAATCGGTACATTAACGTTATACAAACATTTATGTAATGGCTAAACAAAATATTATTAAATACAGACCACATGTATTTATTAAATAGCTGAAAACCAATGGTCTCCGCTAAGCATCTAGTAATATGGGTTTTAGCAAAGTAATTACTTCAATGGTGCTGCTTCAGGTGTACAAGACAATGACAGTTTTCTATCATATTTGAAAACGATTGCTGTTAAGAATATATCAGGTACGTACGTTTAACAAAGGAACTAAAGACAAAATGGCACCGAAAACGAATACAATCGACTTGCAAAGTGTAGCGACTAGTCGTGGTACACTTCTGAGCGATGCCTTCGATGAAATTGAAGAAACACATTTCGAAAAATTTGTACGGGTAAGTCTGATCGTTGATCGAATTTTTTCAATTTTAATTATACATTTTTATTATTTTTTGATTTTATTAATATTTTTCTTTTTCACTAATATATATGTCTTATATTATATTTTGTGTTTCATGTTTATTATATATTGTGTGATGTTCAGATCCTGTTGTTGTAGGCTGTCTCCATGTTAATGACGCGCGCTCTCTCACACACCTGTTTGTCACAACTTGCTCTACATATGCTATCGGACCTCCTGCTTAGCAAAGATGACAACTATATTATGTGGAATCATGCTTTCGTGCATATATGATTTTTTAGAATGTGCATTTCTCTATTGCTGAACGTCCACCTCAGAACTAAGAGACCTTATACATTTGTATGAACTCAAATAGTGCCGTTGATTCGTTATGAATTTTCGGGAGAATGCTAAATTGGTATTAAATTTCCTTACTTGCTATAAACATTGCTTCGAATTTTGTCATGCTAAAAGAAATAAAATATATTACGTTATGTTATCTAATATTGGGGATGCATTCCCCAATCCACCCATTCCCCTGACCTGCGAATATGCACTCAAATTTTAAGAAAATATCGTAAGTAATAACGTAATTACTTCAATATTAGTTTAATGTTACCAAAAAAATAACGTTCTTTATTTTAGCTTTATATTACATACTTATAAAAATTTCGCATGAGACTGTACACTGAAAAATGTTCAGAACGTACATAATATTTATTCACTGTTTGGTATAACCAGCAGGTAATTACAACCGTTAATTTTTTGGTCCAGCGTCTTCGGGTGTGTTCAATTTTCAGCCTCTATGCTCCGTGGACATATCCAGAGTTTTGTAAATACACTGTGCTTTATGATTTCTATTATATTTTCAGTAATTCTGACACCAGTAACATTTTCAGCAACTTTTCGAGAAAAAACGTTAAACTATACTTTTCATTAATAAATAAAATTATTAGCCCGTAACATAGCATCATGTTTCATGGTTACTGGACAAATCCAAAGTTTTATTACGACAACGGCTAACAGCTAAGGAACCGAAAGGCAATATCCCTAGTTTTATCATTTATTGCGATTAACCGTGCGCACATAAATTGTATATGGATTTATCTGTACGTCAACCGTTCAGTAGGAATTAAAAACCCACACTTTTAGGCCAACATCAAGTCTAATTATGATGATAAAAGTTTTCGCAGTACAAGTGATATTGGATACTGGACTTTCAGGCATAAAATATTTAGCCAATAATCTTTTTGCCGAATTGAGCACAAACAACTAATATTGTATTAACGTCGCACAGGTATTGCTGTTGTTACTAAAACTTGCGACTGACTGGTTTAAATTTAGACGGTCTGTGTACATTTAGGCTGTATGCTATATCATCCAATATTTTGCTAATTTCGATGAAACTATGGAATAGATAAACAAAGCTATTAATATTTACGGACCAAACTTTGTGTAGGTAATATTTATCCTTTATTATTTATGATTTTAAAATTTATGGTTTTATTTGGTTCAAGATTACGCAGACCGCGTGTAGCTTATTTGGCGAAAGGATAATGTTGACCTCATCCATGTTTTAGATTTGGTTACGAGATATAATGTGATTTTTCGAGCTACAATTAGAGTAAATGTTGCTTTTATCGGTTGGTTTACCCTATATAATAGAAATCATTAATTATTTCCCTACGGATGTGTAACATTTGAGTGAACTAAACAACTGCTGCGCCAATCTATAAATTTTCAGAGGTTGAGAAAATTAGAAAGACGCGTGGGCTAGGATATAAGGGGTGATACAAATTGTCTTTCCCAAAGTGTAATGTTTCGTAACGGTTTAGCTAGCTCTAACTGCGTGGGTGGCTGGCTTTACGTGCTTTATTTCTATTATGTTTACAGCTGTATAATTACTTTTTATCTGCTGTAAATTATTAAGACCAGAATATCTGCAGCGTTTCAAACCTCTTTGATAAACTTGCACTACAGCTCAAATAATAGGTAATGTAATGCGGCAGAGCGGTCTAACGCGCTGTCCCGCCCTGCCAGACCAGAAGTCACGTGTTCAACCCTCGCCGGCACTTGAATTTTTTAATTTGGAGTCGTTTTTTGTTCCAAACAAAAATGATGCTGCTAACATATGAAATAATTATGGGTCTAAAAAGATATTAAGAAAAGATGATTGAAGTTTTTGCTGTCTTTTATTCTATTGATGTGAACTAATAAACGATGAATTTATATGTCAAAGTCGAAACTATGCAGGTTGACAAGTATTAACGAACAGAGCTATAGAAACATAGATCTCAATATAACGCTTCCGGTTGACCATATGACAACAAAATCGTAGAAACTCAACAATCCGCGCGAAGTATCTAGTATTGTCAGAATCTTTACAATAAGGGGTCCCATTTGATTTAATGTGAACCATGATTGATTATGCAATATAAGAGATTATTAACTATTTTCACGATATACCTAAGAATTATTCACGTTCTGTATCAGCTAGCCAATAGTTAACAGTGACGCTATACCCAACAACTCCAGCGAGGAGTCTAGTTACCGGTATGTTTTTCATTTTATGTAATTAAAGCTGCAATCCATACAAAGTTTAACACAATGTAGTAAATGCCATAACAAAACCGTTTCCAAATGCAAGGCTAGAAAGGGAAATCAACTGCTGAAAAGCATAGGAACCAATTTTACACCAAACGATTGCAAGTCAAAGTTTTTTAAATAAAATTCAAGGGATAAACATATGAAAACTTTGTGAACAAAACTTATATAAAATCATTTATAACCTCTGGAAATTAGGAAAAAATTTGAAAAATTCTGCACCGACATTATGAAATGAAACTATCGCAAATGATATCCTATGTTAAAACAATTTTGTCATTTAACAAAGTTCAAATTGTATTGTGTATATTTTAAGTCATTAATTGATCATATAAAAACAAAATTGATTTATGAATTGTTTAAATGGTTCGAATCCAAATGGTTATGAAACTTCTAAAAAAAAGCTCAAGATAGCAAACATTGTTAAAACACGAAATATCATGATAATTTTAATAGTTAACTTTACAATATGCGGTATACCTTAATGGGTTGTTACTGCTAGACCATATATGAGAGGCCGAAAAATGATTTCTTCAAGGTAAATAAGCACTGAACAACTACAATTATAAATATTATCAACATTGATTGTCTTGTTTATTTACTCTTGCTGTCTTAATATTGTTGGTGATGGTGCAAAATGCTCAAATTTTCAAAACTATTATATATATTTATGTTCAAAATTTGAAATTAATGATAACCCTCTGTCTTTGCATATCTATTTATCTATACCTATTCAAAACTGTGTACCTTTAAAATTTAAAATATTTGCTTAAGCTGTTTAAAAAATTTTTTACATATCGCATCAGCAGCTTCAGATACAATGTTTTCCTTAGCAAATCAAACAGCAATAAATATTAATGGGTTAGTTATTGTTATCAGTCAATAATTTTTCAGATAAAATTTAAAGAAATATTTGGTCTATCGTGCACAACAAGATGTTTTTTCTACAAATTCTGGTTGATTGTGTTAAATTTTACTATAGTTATGTAGGCGTTGGTCAGTCAAAAGTTTTCTCAGATAAAGTTCAAAGAGTGTTCTGGTCTAATCGAACAACGCAGAATTATTTATTTTTCTACTCACATAAAGTCAAAGAGTGTTTTGGTATAATCGAACAACGCAGAGGTATTTATTTTTCTACTCATATAAAGTTCAAAGAATGTTTTGGTCTAATCGAACAACACAGAGGTATTTATTTTTCTACTCACATAAAGTTCAAAGAGTGTTTTGGTCTAATCGAACAACGCAGAGGTATTTATTTTTCTACTCACATAAAGTTCAAAGAGTGTTTTGGTCTAATCGAACAACGCAGAGTTATTTATTTTTCTACTCACATAAAGTTCAAAGAGTGTTTTGGTCTAATCGAACAACGCAGAGTTATTTATTTTTCTACTCAGATAAACTTCAAAGAGTGTTCTGGTCTAATCGAACAACGCAGAGTTATTTATTTTTCTACAAACCCAGTTTCAATAAGAAATAATTTACTGCAGTTTTGTGAGGCTTTGGCAGTCCAAAAACTTCTCACGTAATATTCAAAGAATGTATATGTCAGTGATGTGCACCAGCTATTGAGCTATGTCAGATCGGCTTCTTGGAGCTCTAATGCTCGGTGTAAAGCTGGCGAAAGAACGACCAACGCCAATTTTACTTTGCGCCGTTACTATCCAAATTAAAGAAACGCTCCATAAATTAAAGTACCGTTTTGGAGCAATGTCAGTGAATTGACTAATATTCTACTATATTTATTGAACCTAATTGTCATGAGTTCTGCTGTTTCTAAGCATCTGTTTTTTAGCGGTTTTCTTAATAATGAAACGCAATAAACACGAAGAATTTTTTTGAGCGCAGAACGGCGAAGTGGCATCGCAGATAGGTCACAAGTTTTTATACGTTATTCCATCATTAGAAATTGGACCCCTGCCTTCTAATCATGTTTTAATATGCTACAATATCAGGCTGAATTTATATAATTAGGAGGAAGTGGGAACATTAGTTCATATTAGTTCATATCTCCGTTGCCGCGACGTACGATTCCGAGCAGATATAGCAAAGGTTGCAAACAATGTCACTATCTTTCGGAAGAGACTAAAACAACACATTCCTAATTTAGCAGATTCTAGAAACGGTAGGATACCTACAGCATCTGTTCATTTCGATATCACAGAATACCTACGGGAAATACTAAATTTTAGTAGCTGAGATTTATCGGTTTCTTGTGCTAATAATTAGCCTGAGCATCAATGCTGCATATGGCCGATTTCTAATTGCACGAGTATATTCGTCATCGAAAACAAACGAGGTGTCACTGCGCTAACGTACAGTTTATACATTGAATAATCGGCCCATGTCGCCATTAGGGGCCGGACGTTATAATTTTAGAAACAAGAACAGCTTACAGCGGGGGTTCGGGAACGGCAGCCTCCCGGCTTAGGTTTAGACTTAGTACATGCCTCATATAAGGACCTTAGCTTAGACTGAGACTAAAGGCTTAGGATATATATCGAGAATATAGAATGCATTTCACTTCCGCCTCTAAAGGTTACATTGGCCGAATAATCTATTAAGGGTAGCTGGATGGTTCGCCAATATTTTTGGATTTCGCTCGCATATTTATTAGGAAAAATTTTTATCACTGCACATACTTTAAAACTCATCAGTATTCTAAAAATTGTAAAGGGTACTGTTTTAGATCTTCGAGAAGAATCTTAAACTCTATTCTAATAAATAATATTTGTGTAGTTCTTGTAGTAAACAAAAATCTAACTGTAACAGAGCTTTTACAAATATATAATGGTATTGACGGAAAATACTGCTGACATTCAAAATGCTGCTACAGCGACGGAACTCTGGTGAACGTAGAAGAAGAACCCGCTCAAAAAAACAGTATCATGTGAGAAAGTAAGCCCAGCAGCACCTGCGGTATATGTATATAGTTGTTTGAAGTTGTGTTCGAATTGTTTCTTCTGTACAAAATATGAACCTACACTAGTAATTTTCTTCTAAAGGTATGTTTGAAATGGATTGATTAACTTCAAAGAAACAGAATCTGTTTTTTGTGGGAAAAGTAAATGTTTAATGTACAATGATGTCCTTACACGGTTTGATTATTTGACGCTTTAACTCCAGCAATATGCATGAATGTATGTAAAATTTTAAAACGTATATGGGTCCATGGTGTTGAGGGAGTCTTCCGTCAAACAAAGAGATTTTAACGAAAAGTTTCAATCAAGGCATTTCAAATAAGAACACGGTTGTTGAGTTGTTGTTTGCGGCTTATATGTCCTATGACCAAGAACAATATCAGTTACTACGTTCAAATGCACACAACACATGCAACACACACAGTATTCGGGTTATCAGCGTATTTGGAAAAAAATATCAAACAGTACAGTATCTCCAAGTGATAAGATACTCTACTGGTTATGACTTCAAGTTTAATATGAAATGCGCAAAGCATCATGTGTACTGTAATCTATTCAGCATGCATATCTATCAGCAGTCCAGATTGTGGCAATTGTCGGCGGTTATACTACAACTTTAAATGAATGAGCAAAGCATGATGTGGACTGAAATCTATTCAGCATGCATATCTATACAGCAGTCCAGACTGTGCAATTGTCGAGCGGTTATGACTTTCAACTTTAAATGAATGATCAAAGCATAATGTGGACTGTAATCTATTCAGCATGCATATCTATCAGCAGTCCAGATTGTGCAATTGTCGGCGGTTATGACTTCAACTTTAAATGAATGAGCAAAGCATCATGTGGACTGTAATCTATTCAGCTCAGCATGCATATCTATCAGCAGTCCAGATTGTGCAAGCTGTCAGCAGGCGGTTATGACTTCAACTTTAAATGAATGAGCAAAGCATCATGTGGACTGTAATCTATTCAGCATGAATATCTATCAGCAGTCCAGATTGTGCAATTGTCGGCATGACTTTTGAATCAATATGCTCTTTCGAAAAGTATGTTAGTTTATCAGCTGTATGTACTTGCATAATTTATTAGCATTTACGTTAGCCCAGCTCAACCCGACGAGTGTAATGTTAAAACAATAACGAAACAGAACAGCTTACAACAGGAGTTGCAGGCAGCAGATTTAAGATTACTTGCGCTTGATGCATTATATATAAGGCCTGATTTTTAGCTATAATAATTAGATATGAATATATATTTCTACGATCCCACAGCGTGTTTCACTAAGAGCTATATTGGCCACATATATACTGAAATCATCGTAATCATGAAATCATTATTTTGTGCTGAATTTAAAATCCGATTTACTCAAGTGATATTATTAACACTTATATTTGTTGGAGGCTGTTCTGTTTCGTTATTGTTTTAACATTACACTCGTCGGGTTGAGCTGGGCTAACGTAAATGCTAATAAATTATGCAAGATACAGCTGATAAACTAACATACTTTTCGAAAGAGCATATTGATTCAAAAGTCATGCCGACAATTGCACAATCTGGACTGCTGATAGATATTCATGCTGAATAGATTACAGTCCACATGATGCTTTGCTCATTCATTTAAAGTTGAAGTCATAACCGCCGACAGTTGCACACTCTGGACTGCTGATAAATATGCATGCTGAGCTGAATAGATTACAGTCCACATGATGCTTTGCTCATTCATTTAAAGTTGAAGTCATAACCGCCGACAATTGCACATCCTGTAACCGCCAATAGATATGCATGCTGAATAGATTACAGTCCACATTATGCTTTGCTCATTCATTTAAAGTTGAAGTCATAACCGTCGACAATTGCACAGTCTGGACTGCTGATAGATATGCATGCTGAATAGATTTCAGTCCACATGATGCTTTGCTCATTCATTTAAAGTTGAAGTCATAACCGCCGACAATTGCACAATCTGGACTGCTGATAGATATGCATGCTGAATAGATTACAGTACACATGATGCTTTGCGCATTCATTTAAACTTGAAGTCATAACCAGTAGACTATCTTATCACTTGGAGATATATTACTGTTTGATATTTTTTTCCAAATACGCTGATAATCCGAATACTGTGTGTGTTGCATGTGTTGTGTGCATTTGAACGTAGTAACTGAGATTGTTCTTGGTCATAGGACATATAAGCCGCAAACAACAACTCAACAACCGTGTTCTTATTTGAAATGCCTTGATTGAACTTTTCGTTAAAATCTCTTTGTTTGACGGGAGCTCCTCAACACCATGGACCCATATACGTTTTAAAAATTTACATACATTCATGCATATTGCTGGAGTTAAAGCGTCAAATAATCAAACCGTGTAAGGACATCATTGTACATTAAACACTTACTTTTTCCACAAAAAACAGATTCTGTTTCTTTGAAGGTAATCAATCCATTTCAAACATACCTTAGAAGAAAATTACTAGTGTAGGTTCATATTTTGTACAGAAGAAACAATTCGAACACAACTTCAAACAACTATATACATATACCGCAGGTGTCTGCTGGGCTTACTTTCTCACATGATACTGTTTTTTTGACCGGTTCTTCTTCTACGTTCACCAGAGTTCCGTCGCTGGTAGCAGCATTTTGAATGTCAGCAGTATTTTCCGTCAATACCATTATATATTTGTAAAAGCTCTGTTACAGTTAGATTTTTGTTTACTACAAGAACTACACAAATATTATTTATTAGAATAGAGCTTAAGATTCCTCTCGAACGATCTCAAGCAGTACCCTTTACAATTTTTAGAATACTGATGAGTTTTAAAAGTATGTGCAGTGATAAAAATTTTTCCTAATAAATATGCGAGCGAAATCCAAAAATATTGGCGAACCATCCAGCTACCCTTAATAGATTATTCGGCCAATGTAACCTTTAGAGGCGGAAGTGAAATGCATTCTATGCCATTCTCGATATATTAAGCCTAAGCTTTAGTCTTAGCCTAAGCTAAGGTCCCTATATGAGGCATGTACTAAGTCTAAACCTAAGCCGGGAGGCTGCCGTTCCCGAACCCCCGCTGTAAGCTGTTCTTGTTTCTAAAATTATAACGTCCGGCCCCTAAAGGCGACATGGGCCGATTATTCAATGTATAAACTGTACGTTAGCGCAGTGACACCTCGTTTGTTTTCGATGACGAATATACTCGTGCAATTAGAAATCGGCCATATGCAGCATTGATGCTCAGGCTAATTATTAGCACAAGAAACCGATAAATCTCAGCTACTAAAATTTAGTATTTCCCGTAGGTATTCTGTGATATCGAAATGAACAGATGCTGTAGGTATCCTACCGCTTGGAGAATCTGCTAAATTAGGAATGTGCTGCTTTGGTCTCTTCCTAAGATAGTGACATTGTTTGCAACCTTTGCTATATCTGCTCGGAATCGTACGTCGCGGCAACGGAGATATGAACTAATATGAACTAATGTTCCCACTTCCTCCTAATTATATAAATTCAGCCTGATATTGTAGCATATTAAAACATGATTAGAAGGCAGGGGTCCAATTTCTAATGATGGAATAACGTATAAAAACTTGTGACCTATCTGCGATGCCACTTCGCCGTTCTGCGCTCAAAAAAATTCTTCGTGTTTATTGCGTTTCATTATTAAGAAAACCGCTAAAAAACAGATGCTTAGAAACAGCAGAACTCATGACAATTAGGTTCAATAAATATAGTAGAATATTAGTCAATTCACCTGACATTGCTCCAAAACGGTGCTTCGGACTTACTCTAGCGTTTCTTTAACTTGGATAGTAACGGCGCAAAGTAAAATTGGCGTTGGTCGTTCTTTCGCCAGCTTTACACCGAGCATTTAAGCTCCAAGAAGCCGATCTGACATAGCTCAATAGCTGGTGCACATCACTGGCAAGCATATGTAACTGAACGAGTAATAATGACA
>JASANE010019037.1:0-14272 GCA_030248225.1 Trileptium ribeirensis
TTGCGCAAAATAAAATATAAATAATTGTTAGCCCCTAAGCCTCGATATTTAGCATACCGATGTTCTTAATTAATAACGAAAAGTATCTCAATAGCTGGTGGAAGTTTGCATTCGCACCCGGCAACGGTCATTATTATTTTCTAAAAACAACTGCACAGATTATAACTGAGAAGCAATTAAGTTGGTTCTGGTTTGAAAATTATGACAGTATTTACCTTAAACTATAAAAATGACAAAAATTTTATGAAGTGATTGCAAAATAGCCAATAAACTAATCGAAAATTGGTTAAACCGCAATAATTTATTTTACTTTCTGTTCATTTATTGTAAAAAAAATTTCAGTCGCAAGTGCTAAAATGTAGTATTAAATATTTAAAATTAATGCATACGCAAAGCTAAATGTACCGATATTTGGCTTGGCGTATGGCTTGAAATCTAGAACCATCTCTTGTTGCACTTCAATGCACACTATAAGTGTGTTTCTTTGTGGCAGTTTCTGATTACATTGACCCATTCGGCTGTCATGTTAACGTTACCAATCGACCGCTTTCTTTTTTTCTTATGGCAAAGTGGGTACTGTCACACTCCATTTGAGTATGACCGGGATCCCGCCAGTAAAATCATCATTCTCTGATGACTTGGAATAAGTACACGCTGTTACCGAAAATGGCTATATCTGTCCCGATATAGAGAGGCAATTGCAGTTTGTGTGGCCGTAGTAGCAAAAGCCGCTTCAGCTCCAGTTGAGTCAGTACCATTTTCTTACACTCAATAGCTGTATTTGACCATGTCCGGAAGCAAAGGTCAAAGTTGTACCAAGACAGGGCAGAACTTCGTTTTCACCATTTTCCATACCGTAAAGCAAAATTCTCATTCTCACCGCCGCAGAATGCTGCGATGCAATCCGAGTTTGCCCCGCACTTGAAAATGCTCCATCGGAAAGGCAGATGCAAATACACTTCAAATTTTTTTGGCTAACAAACGCATACCATTATTCCACCCAAAAAAATAAAGGTAGAGACCCCCCGTCGGGGTATTGCCGTTCGGAATTGCCGTCATAATTCTGGGCTGTCCTCTGTTACTCATCATTGGACTTACTTATGTTTTCGTCAAACGTATTAACAGGAGAGCACACAATTGCTGAGAGGGATTAATGCTAAACTACAAAACCGCTTAAAATTCTTTCGGCCACATAATAAACCAATGTTGGGTTGGATCTATTCATAAAGCTAAATATAGGGGGTAGGACAAACTGATGAGCGAATTTGGGTGGCTATCAAGTCAATGAGGCAATGCCACATCACTGTTCCAAACCCAAGCCTAATCGAAAAGACGAAATCCCAACACATAGCCCTCAACAGCCACACAGCCGTCAAAACTTGTATATTTAGTTCGCCATACCCAAGTTTTTAGGTACATAGTTTTTAGCTGTCATAGCCTACTCAATGTGAATGGTGATCGACTGCAGTATTAGGTTTGATTCTCATTTCTAGCCCTTCCACTTATGACCAATTCATTTATTCAGCATGATTGTGCTTTGCAGTATTTCCGTAGATGATGGCAGCTTCTCTATATGATTTTATTTAATGATTCTGTTAGATGGGCGCTTATTGTATCAATTAGCTGTTAATGGATAGCTTTTAGTGAGTAAATGAATAAATATTTTGGTGAATTTTATACTGTTAGAGTCGCTACTGTTTGCACATAACTATTTGTAATTCGTGTACATATGTGTTCTGCATATGTATGTATAGATTGTATTAGATTTTATTTTTAACTTTGTAACATAGATAATGCATATTAGCAGTTGGGTTGTGATTACATTTTGAAGTGCTTGCGTATGAGTTGGTTGGTGGATAAGTCGTGTTAACGTCTGGGTATGAGTATGTCTATATGTTGTACCTGTGTTGTGTTAATCATGAGTGTTTATATAATTAATATATGATCAGTTTCAGATGTTTTGCCTCGGAAGCTTTTTATGGTTAATGGATGAGAATTGGTATATTTTGAAACATACATGATGAGCACTGAATTTAGCTGTTGATATAATTTTTACGTTGTTGAAGTGGCGGCTATCTTTTATATAATAGAGTAGTAAATATGTAATAGCTGTCTGATAGGTGGGCATTGGATTAAGTCGTGAAAAAAGGGCCATGAGTGAGATTTGGATATTTGACTGTCGTAGGTAGCCAAAGCGAGCATAGTTTCCAGGGGCGCTAATGGGGTTCTGCGAAAATGTCTTTGTCTGTCGCTGTCATTATACCGACTTAGTGTAAGCATATACCGTAAAATATTGGGTGCAAAAGCAGGGTATTAAAATGACTAATACGTAGAGTTAGACACCAAAACAAAAAGAGTTACAGTAGTGATTGGTAAAGTATAATATACAATTTTGCCGTTCAAAGTTTAAAAATTGTATACTATGGTTTCCGAATTATCCGACATATATCCCATAACTATTATACCTATATATATGTACGCGCACCCGCCCATCACTGTAGCCCGGGAATTCCGGTAACGCAAAGATTAAAATTTTATAAATGGGACAAAAATCCACATTCTATCTTTGCATGAGTGGGTACGTAATCTATGACGTATGCTCCAAACCTGCACAAATTTCAAGCCGGTGGTTGATAACAATTAAAGATAAACATATATATTATCAATATCTAATTTATCTGCAAAAATATATTGTCCTTGAACAAATATACAACATGGCGACTGCAATTTGACACGGTAGTACTGTTTAAATGGCCCAAAAACATTAAAGTTACTGTTCATTACGTGCCTTTTACAGTACTGGCAATAATTGATGTCCGTGTTGCCGAGGGAGTCAGTAAATGTCAATTGCTGAGTATTTGACTGGTTATAATAGCGGCAAAACATTAGGCTTTGCACTTCACAACCGTCGATACTGTTGTACACTAATCGCCGGTACAGTGGCCGTTATGTTTAATATAAGGTTTTACAAATGTTTAGCAGAAAAGATATTATTGTACTAATAGATGGGCACAACAGTGAAATTTCACCAAATATTCTCATTTTGACTGAGGTAGAGAGTTCTTACATCTACTCGTAGCTGCAATGTTGGCCACAATTTAGGCGCGTAAACCAGGTCCGGTCCATCGTTCGCTCCACGTCAAGCGGTTGGCCGTCTGGTGTCGACTTATGTCATTGGCAAAATATAATACATCGTATCGAAAGATGTCCAAATTTCACATACACCTCTGCCCGGCGGTATAACTCGGTAAACAGAGCACGGCCACGGCTTGGCTTGCAGTATGTCGCTTTGGCGGCTGCGTTACACCGATGCCTGAAAGTTTTCGTCGTGGTAACGTTTGTGCGCCGCTACGACTGAGCCAGAAGGTGCTGCGGAAATGGCAAACATAGGCATCCTGGAAAATATAAATATCTATGCATTTTCTGAAAGTAAACTGTTCAAAGCTTAGAGATACTAAAACCTTCAACGTATTAAAGCACGAAAATCTTTGACTAAAATTTTTTTCAAAATAAGTAGCATATGAGTTTTCATACAATAAACCCTTAATTTTGTGTGCATATTATATAAACATAGTTTATAGTTATATGATGAATCAGCCCCCATAATGTTCGGCTTTACTTAGTTATAGTACTTCAATGGGCATAGTAAATTTTCGTACTAAAATTAGCTGGAAGGCCGAACCATATGAGGTATAATTCGTGGTTGCAGCTATAAACTATGTTTATATAATATAGGCACAATTGGAATTAAGGGTTTATTGTATGAAAACTCAATATGCTACTTATTTTGGAGAAATTTTAGTCAAAGATTTCGGGCTTTATACGTTGAAGGTTTTAGTATCTCTAAGCTTTGAACAGTTACTTTTCAGAAATGCATAGAATATTATATTTTAGGATGCCTATGTTCCGGTTGCCGCAGCACCTTCTGGCTCAGTCGTAGCAGCACAAACGTTACCACAACAACCCCAACCACAGGCGGTCGTTGTAACGCAGCCGCGACAAATTGCTGCAAGCCAAGCCGCGCCCGTCGGCACTGCTGTAGTACCCGTTATACGACTAGCCACAACCGACGACACAGAGGCAGGTATTTGGGCATAGTTTGAAATTTGGACGTCATCAGACGATACGATGTATTATATTTTGCCAATGACGGTAGTCGACACTAGATGGCCAACCGCTTAACGTGGAGCGAACGATGGACCGGACCTGGTTTACGTGTCTGGGATTGTGGCCGACAATGACATTGCAGCTACTAGTAGATGTAAGAAGCTCTCTACCTCAGTCAAACTATAAATTGTTGGTGAAACTAGCTGTTGTGCCCAGCGTCTAATTATAATAATATTGCTTTTCTGCTAAACATTTGTAAAACCTTACTGTAGAACAGCGCCAGTTCTGTACCGGCTATTAGCCCCCGACAGTATCGACGGTTGTGAAGCGTTGAAGCCTAATGTTTTGCCGCTATTATAACCATGGATAGTGCTCGCTACAATTGACCGTTACTGACTCCCTCGCAACATGACAGAAATCAATTACTGCCAGTACTGATGTCCAAAAGGCACGTAATAGACAGTGACTTTAAATGTTTTTGGGCCATTTCCAACGGTACTACCATCGTTCAACTGCCATTGTCGCCATGTTGTATCTTGTTCAAGGACAATATATATTTTGCAGATAAATTAGATATTGATAATATATATGTTTATCTTTAAGGGTGTTTCCTATAAGACCACCCAGTCTGGAAATTTGTCAGGTTTTGAAACATACGTCATAGATTTCGTACGATTCTTGCTCTTATATCCTCAGGAGATGAATCAAAATGTGGATTTTGTCCATATTTATGATTTTTTAATATTTTTTGCGTTACCAGTGGTTCCCCAGGGTACTAGTGATGGGCAGGATACGCCATACCATATCTGGGTATAATAGTTATGGGATATATGTCGGATAATTCGGATATGTAAGACCATAGTATACAATTTTAAACTTTGAACAGCAAAGACTGTATACTATACTTTACCAATCACTACTGTAACTCTTTGTTTTGGTGTATTAAGGACCTTACGTATTAACAACCTTTTCCGTTTAATACCCTGCTTTTGCACCAATATTTACGGTATATGCTTACACTAAGTCGGCGATTATCTGAGATGAATGACAGCGACAGACAAAAAAGACATTTTCGCAATTTCTCCATTAGCGCCCTCGGTGGAAACTATGCTCGCTTCGCTCCCTCCGTCTCAAAAACATCGGATACATCCAAATCTCGCTCATGGCCTTTTCACAACTTAATCCAATGCCAAAAATCGACACTGATTATCAGACAGCTACTGTACATATTATACTATTATATAAAGGGTGGCCGCCACTTCGACAACGTAAAATTCAAGTTATCTGGCACTAAATTCAGTGTCATCATGTATGTTTACGAACTACCAATTCTCCATCCATTTAACCGTAAAAAGCTTCCGAGGCAAAACATCTGAAACTGATCATATATTAGTATATGACGCTAGGTGATAACGCGACACAGGTACAGCGTCAACAGAAATATTGGAGTACTTCATACCGAGCGTTAACACAAGCTTATCCAACCAACTCATACGCAAGCACTTGGAATGTAATCGCAACCCAACTGCTAATATGCATTATATATGTTACAAAGTTAGAAATAGAATCTAACTGCAATATTGCGTCGTGTTATATATGCAGAGCCGGAATGCATATGTACGAATTACAAATAGTTGTATGTGCAAACACCATGTGCAGCGACTATAACAGTGGCTTGGACGTGACGTCGGCACCAAACTATTTCGTACTAATTCTAAAAGCTCTGCAATTTGACAGCTAATTGATACAATAAGCGCCAATAACAGAATAATTAAATAAAATAAGTATATAGAGAAGCTGCAGTAATCTACGGAATACTCCGAAGCGGCAAACAGGAATGGGTGCTGGATGAATGAATTGGTCATAAGTGGAAGGGCTGGGAAATCAAAATCAAACCTAATACTGCAGTAGATCACCAAAACATGCGTAGATTTTCTATAGCTGGAGCTTATGTTCCTAAAACTTTGTATGCGAACTAATTGTCGGTCCGCACTGCTGTGTATCTTTTTTGTTCTATGTTCAGAATTTCGTCTTTCGATTCCTTGATGGGAGCAGTGATGTGGCATTGCCTCATTGACTTGATAGCCAATATCCACTCATCATTTGTCCTACCCCTATATTTAGCTTTATGAATAGATCCAACCCGACATTGGTCTATTATGTGGCCGAAGTATTTTAAGCAGTTTTGTAGTTTAGCATTAATCCCTTCAGCAAGTGCCTGTCTCCTGTTAATGCGTTTCAGAAAACATAAGTAGTATGATGGGTAACAGAGGACAGCGATTATGACGGCTCCAAACGGCAATACGCCGACGATCTCTTAGTTTATTTCTTTGGGTCAAATAATTATGCGTTTATTCGCCCAAAAAATTTGAAATATTTTGCATCTGTTCCCGATGGAGCATTTCAAGTGCGGGGCAAACGGATTGCATCGCAGCATTCTGCGGCAGTAAATGAGACTTTGTTTTACGGTGTGGAAAATGGTGAAAACGAAGTTCTGCCTGTCTTGGTACAACTACGACCTTTGCTTCCGAACATGGTAGATACAGCTATTGAGTGTAAAATGGTACTGACTCAACTAGCTGAAGCAGCTGCTACTACGGCCACACAAACTGCAATTGCCTCTATATCGGACAATATCATTGTCGTAGCAGCATCTACTTATTCCGAGTCATCAGAGAATGATAGTTATGGCGGCATCCCGGTCATACTCAAATGGAGTGTGACAGTACCCACTCTGCCATAGAAAAAAGAAAGCGGTCGATTGGTAACGTTAACATGACAGCCGAATGGGTAAATGTAATCAGAACTGCCACAAAGAAACACACTTATCGTGTCGTTGAAGTGCGACAAGAGATGGTTCTAGATTTCAAGCGGTTCGCCAAGGCAAATATCAGTACGTTAAGCTATGCGTATGCATTCATTTTAAATATTTAATGCTGCATTTTAGCACTTGCGACTGAAATTTTTTTACAATAAATCAACAGAAAGTAAAATAAATTATTGCGGTTGACCCATTTACAATAGTTTATTGGCTATTTTGCAATCACTACATAAAATTTTTGTCATTTATGGTTAAGGTAAATACTGTCATAATTTCAAACCAGAACCAACTTAATTGCTTCTCAGTTATAATCTGTGCAGTTGTTTTTAGAAAATAATAATGACCGTTGCATCCAAATGCGAACTTCACCAGCTATTGTGATACTTTTCGTTATAAATTGACGTCGGTATGCTAAAATCGATTCGAAGACACTAACAATTATTTATATTTTATTTTGCGCAATGCCGTAAGTGTAAAGCTATGTCTCAAAAACTATAATGCAACTAGTCGCCTCTCTTCAAAATTGTAGAAAATCCTCGAAAAGACTCATTCGGCACCGCCATCCGGTGGCATGACATTGTTTGGTTCCGGTATCGCCCGACTGAGCCAGATGCGGTTTACTTCAAAGACACCTTTGATGACAAAACTCCATTCAGCATGCTTCAGACAAACAGGCTGTCTTGCAAAACTATCTCCTCACACCCAGATAAAGCATACGCGAATCCAGTCCCAATCACAGAAAACAAACGACGTGACTTAATTCAGCTCTGTGGGAAAGCCATTCCATACAGCTGTCAAACATTCTACGAATCTTTGCATGCAAACAACGATGTTCCTGAAATAGCCCCAGAACCAGACGTGGAAGAAGAAGACGACGATGATTTTGATGAACAATTATGACAATTAGCTTTGGTACGTAAATAATGAACTAGCACACAACCATTTTTCTAAATTGTTACATGCTTCATTCTACTAATTGGTGTAATTTGCAGGCTGACTGCGCTTAGCTGTCGTAGTGTTGTAGCAATCTTGCTGGCAAAAAACATTAATGCATGTTATATGAGACAACATTTGCGCAAAAAACCTTCAGGTCGGTGTACGGGTTTTTACTACCTAAATATCGTTGGTGCAAATACCCGTAAGTCAAAAATCCGTATAATGCTACCAGACCAGTGCATTAATAATATTGGTTTATGTTGAAGTTGAAGTTGAATGATGCGCTGAAATCATGCTAAAATAGCATGCTGCTCAGCGATGAAAGAGGTTAGTTGTAGGCATCACGGAAGAGCAGACTCTTTAGCTCCTTCCTAAACATCAGGAGTGAGTCGCAGGACCAAAGAGATATAGGGAGTTCGTTCCAGATTGCAGAACCGAAGCAACCAAAGCTGTTGAATGATCTATCAGCAATTACAAGTTGACGCCGTGTAAATAAACGTTCGCTATCACAAAGCTGTAGCTTGTCTGTTAAATAACGGGGTCCGTCTCCTTTGAGACACTTGAAGACGATGCAGGCAACCTTAAAGATAATTCGTTGACGCATTGGGAGCCAGTGAAGATTACGTAGAACAGGTGTAATATGCTCACAACGTCGAGTGATTGTCACTGTACGAGCGGCAGCATGCAGAATTCTAGTGAGGGGTTTGATGGTGATGGCAGGAAGGCGGCAACAGATGGAGTTGCAATAATCCAGCCGTGAGATGATGAACGCTCTGACCATAATCTCTGCATTAGATCGATCAAGGCGTTGTCTGATCCGGCGAATCTCAGAGAGCTGCCACATGGACATGCGGCTGACGTCTAAAATGTGGTGCTTCAGTGCTAGTGAGTCATCAATGGTAACACCGAGAAATTTGATCGATGGAGAACGGCTGATGGCATGACCATTGATGGCAATCGAGCCGGGAGTGCCGTCATTGGTGTGGATCACCATGAAATCGGACTTGCTGGGATTGACCTTCAACATGTTAGCTTGTAACCAGTCCACAACAGATGCAATCGTCTGATCAATTCGCTGGAGTTGTGCGACTTGGTTGCTTGCAGAATATGCTACATATATTACTATATCATCCGCATAAATTGCAGATCGACATCCGCCAGCAAAAATAAGATCGGCGAGCGGCGTTGTGTAAAGATTGAAAAGGAGAGGGCCGAGAACACTTCCCTGAGGGACGCCGCAAGGAAGCCATCTGTTATTAGATGTCACGCCACTGACAGATACATATTGAAAACGATCCGTGAGATAACTTCTGAACCAAGAGAGAAATGTGCCGCCAATATGGAAATCATAATGAAGTCTGGATAACAGAGCGTTATGATCGACAGTGTCAAAAGCTGCAGAAAGGTCAAGCGCTACTATAGCAGTAGATAGGCCCTTGGACTTGTTAAGCCGGAGGTCGCTAAGAAAGCCAAGTAGGCATGTCTCTGTTGAGTGATGAGGTCTATATGGTATACTAAAAAGCACTCGGATATAATGTAATTATCTAAAAGATTGGATAAATGGAAAACGAACCCGCATTAAAAAACATAAATTTGTGTTTATCTCGAAACAACAAAATTCGACTTAAGGGCTTTCTGCAGATGACTCACGAATCAGAGTTATTTTCAATAATCCTTAAAGCTTTTCCCTGTCGTTTTTTCAAAAAATTTGGATTTTTGATTTTTCCTGTTCCAGTTGCAATTATAGTGAATACGTAACCTCATATCTTTGGTAGTAGGGAAACGCCAAATCCCTCATCTGCTTATTTCTGACCTGACGATAAAACTTCACACACACAGAGTTTATATTTTTCGCCCAATTTACGCCAAATCATAAATACGCTAGGTTTACAACTTTAAAGTGACATTTTTTTAATTTCCGTTTTAGAGGTCCGCCACGTGATCGCGGTCGAAACGATTCCACGTCATACCATTATTGAAATTTAACACTTTGGCAAATTATTTCCACACATATATATACATATATAATATGTGCAAATATATATGTATATACAGTTTTGATGCATCTGACGTGCTATGTTCGTTTAACATATCTGCGATGTACCAAATATCATGAAAAAATGTTCCGCGTCAAAGGCAACAAAAGTGCTTCAGACCAATATAAATAAATACGGTGATTTTATAGTATACATTAAACTTGACACCACAATAGAAGATCGTTACGCCTAAATATTTTTGTCATAGAAAATGTTCTAAATATTTGTCATTGTTCTAATATACGCCTAGTACTCAGCGACAAAATAAACCCTGCTCACACGTACAGTACTCGCCAAAAATGACCGTCGCATTTCGAGCGAGTCGCGGGCGAGTCTCGAGCGAGTCGCGAGCGAGTCGAGATTTCGCAACTATTTAAATTAATAGAAAATTCTATTTTTAGAACAATTTTAGTTCGAGCGAGTCGCGAGCAAGTCTCGAGCGAGTCGTAAGCGAGTGTCGAGCGAGTCGCGAGCGAGCGACAGTCATTTTTGGCGGGTACTGTACTAGCTTAAAACTAAAACACTACAATATTACAAACCGAAACATTACTAAAATACACCAGGACATTAGTGGATCGTTAATGTACACGCAACAATTGACCGCTCCTAACTCGTTGTTCGCTCGCAATTTGCTCGTGGGAAAATAATTTTACTACTAATATTACTTAAAATTTTCGACTAAACATAATTTGGAGCAAGAAATGGCGGCGTTGGAAAAGGTAAAATATCCGGTAGAGTTAAAGCACTAAAAACCTTATATAAAAGATTTTCTCTGATACCGATTTATCTATGCAGTAAAGACTGAGCGCAGCAGGTCGAGGCCATCAGAATTTTGAAAAAATATATTTCCACGCTGCATAAATACGAATAATTTTTATAAATCCGTTAAGTTAGGCTTTCTTAAATCTTTCGCCGTTTTAAACAATTTGGGTGTCGCAACGTCAAAAACAAAAAATTATTATTCTTATTTAGCAAACATTACTTGCTAATAATTTTTTATATATTTCAACTCGATCGAACTAGGTTAGTTTCGGGAAAAATTATTTTTTGTTTTAACGAAATAGAATGAAACTTTGTTCAATTTTTAGGCATCTAATTCTAAGCGTGACAGTGCATAGTATACGTAGATACTTACATTAGATCCAGATAAAGCAGTTGGCGTAGCGTTAGAAATATGTCCCCGTACATCGTTGGAAGAATTAAATTCGACATCTTCCGGAGTTGAGCGACACATGTCTATGTAGTCTTTAAACGACAGACGCACGCGTTGATGGGATCGGGCTATTATTTTTACATCCTTTAATTCAGATTCGGATTTCGGATATAATGCCAAGCCAAACGATAACAGTTCTTTTGAGAAACGGTCACCGTCAGAATTCTATAAGTGAAATTATCGAAATGAAGCGAGCGTAGCGAGTAGCGTTTCTTCAAAGTGAGCACAATCGTGTAGAATTCTTTTTTGTCCATAAGTTCGCGGCATAACTCTTCGCGAGATTAACGGGTTTTCATAATTTTTTATTCGTAATGTGCTAGAATATAGTTATGCATAATCAATTGTCTGCGTTGCCTTAGATTGTTTGACACTATTCTCTCACGTCAGGTGTTATTTATTTCATTTGGCTAAATTATCGCAAATGAGCAAAAAGCTGAACCCTTACGGCAAATCCGAATTTTCGTTCATTCGCTAAAAAAACAAAAACACATATTGTCGTACAATAAGGTAGTGCTATTTTTGGCTAAGTACAGCTGTAAGATAAAGAGTACCGGCTCACTGTGATATATCATTTATAAGTTAGAAAAAAATTCCCGTTCAACTACTAACCTTTGAAACTATATTTAGCTTTATTTGTAAAAATCAACTTCAAAACATGTTTGTTCAATTTTTAAGTTTGTTATAAAATGAAAAACACTTTTATAGTCATAACAATGCCATTCATTATTTCACTCAGTAAAATATCGAAAACAAGCAAAACATTGCACCCCTTACGATTTATTGTTCAAAGTATTCGCTCATACCCTTTCTTATTTGACTCACTAAAATATCGAAAACAAGCAAGGCACTTAACACCTTTTCGACTTACTGTTCAACCTTTTCGATATAAATATACGCTGTTTTTGCTCACTAAAACATTAAAAACAAGATTAGCAAATAAACCCCTGTACGCCTCCCTAATTTTTCATTCAATTAATTTTCAAGTGTTCGTTGTACCTCGTAGTAATTGAGTGTTTTTGGCTAAATACATTTGCAAAATCAAAAGTATCTGCGAACAGTAAATTAAATTTAATTTATAAATGCCGATATGACAACTAAAAAGGGTTCCTCAGCCTCACATTAACTAGAGTTAAATAATATGCCTTGTAGGTCTTTCCGTTTTGTGTGTTTAATGGCAGTAGCTTAAAACATAGCTTGTTTTACAAGATTGATATGAAACGCAATATTTATTATAATATTAGTGCAAATAGAGGAACCAAGGACGTTAACCAAATAATGTTGGCCAAAATAGGATCATCCCATAGTTCCCCCTCTCTATATCGGAGCGGGAAACTTGACATGAGTACCCTAGGAAAAAATTTAAAGTTTAGTGCAAGCCCAGGTTAAGCTTAGGCTTAGATTTAGTTTTAGACTTGCGGTACGCAATACTTGTAAGCAAAACTTTTGCTATATATGCGACATCTTGAATAACTATGTGTTTATGCATACGTGAGGAACTTTGCTAATATTGATGTTTACTTAATTTCATACTCCAGTATAAACAATAATATTTGGTTATTTACGTTAGGGGTAGGCAAACCCCCTTTAACTGTCTTATCGGCATTTATAAATAAAAATTTATTTATAGTTCGCAGATACATTTCATTTTGCACGCAGGCTTCAGCTTACCCGAGTCATCTTATAGGCACATGATTTTCATTATTATTGAGTGACAGGCTAGCCCTTGACGTCCCATTAGCTGTATCGTTATTTCGCTCCCCAAATTTCTGTTACTAAGGTAAGCGCAGCCGTCACCAAAGAGTCTAGTGCGTGAGTAAACTTAGGTCACCCCGCCAACCATCCTATTTTGTCATTACCGATATCGAATCGCAAACCCTTGTTACAGAAAACAGGCTTCATTTCATTCGGTTTTTCGCTAACCAAAAATGGACAAAATCAAATTGAAGTGCCAGAAATTAGACTTGTGTTCGAACAGAATTTTGGGGATTTCAGTTTGCAGAAATTCTGTTCCCTACTGTATTAGTATTTAAATTTGGATTATACAGTGTTCGCGAACAAATTTAATGCAAAAGTGACGTCACAGTGAAATCGGCAAATTTTCGTTCTCGAACATTTGGGTAATTTTACTTTAATTTTCGCGAACACAAAATGGTTAGATTTCAGTCGCGAGCGCTGTGTTCGCGAAAAGTGTTACGCCGAATTTCAATTGACCGAAAAGCGTTCCATAACAAATTTCATCCAAAAATACAAAAGAAGATGGTTGCCGGTGACATTTTAAGTTTACTCGCGCATAGAGATTTTCCTCAAAGGTGCAGTTCTGTCGACAAGGACTCAAGGAACTACCTGCCGCCGAATTCAATAGGATAGGAACGATCTGACGTTAAGAGTCTAGGGATTTTCTTATTCTAGTTGGGCATACACTACACACACATGAATTACAATTAGGCAGAAATTACAACTGACCACCCCAACATCGGGTTCGATCGAAACTTCCAGTGAGGTTAGGAGAGGGAATAGCTGTATGGTCTCCTTGGCCTGTGAACAGGTGACGGAGCCAAAGTCATTGGTGACCTCAAAGGCAGTAAGTACCACGTAGGCCACGTATGCAACCGATCCGGGGATATGAAGAAATCCCGTGAAGCGCTCCTGCGGCTTTCCAAGCTCCGTAGCTTCTTGGAACCGACCGAGAAAGATGGTCCAACATGAGTCCGTTAGGTATGTCCATGAGGCTACGGCAACAAAGGTCGTATGGGCATTGCGTCTAGAAGTGCGCAGTGCAGCAGCGTCACGTATGTTACATTTGTTATAGAACTAAAAAATGCTTTTTCAGCCATAACAATTCGCTTCGTTATTTCACTATCTAAAATATTGAAAACAAGCAAAACACTGAACCCTTTACGATTTATTGTTCAAAGTAATCGCTCATACCTTTTCTGAAAATATCACTCACTCACTAAAATATCGAAAACAACCAAACCTCCGTGTGACTTACTGATCAATATTTTCGCACTGTAGATATGATAAAGCTGTTTTATTCACTAAAATATTAAAAACAATATAACCAATTAAACCCCTGTACTTCTCACCTGATTTTCATTCAGTCGTCAATTTTTAAGTGTTCGTTGCACCCCGTACCAAGTGATTGCTATTTTGGCTAAA
>JASANE010019038.1:0-81947 GCA_030248225.1 Trileptium ribeirensis
TTCTGTGCCTTAAAATCTGCATAGCAAGAGGTTGAGAAAAACTGTTAAGAAATTAAAAGAGCTAATCAAATGTACCTGAGTGAAAACAAAGACGGAAAATATTTTGTTTTCTTTTATGCAAATTTGCACTAAGAACAGTGTAGTGTTGCACTTATGGTTTAAATAGTTAGTAATTTATTTGGACAAGGAAACGGAAAACATTTATTACCAATTTCGTATGGTATCCAATACAACACCCATGATACCGGAATTTCGACCCCGACAAAATTATGTTGGAACCGGAACTACGGTTTTGCCGGAACCGGAATTCTGGTTACGCCCTGCTGTTGTGTGAATTTTATTTTTTGCAAAACAAAATTTCTTGGAACGTTGTTTGGCTATGTGGCCAATTCGCTGTAGCTTGTTTACGTCTAATATTGACAGTATAATCCACTGTAAACATGCTACGCCGATACTATCAGTGTCATTCGAAACGACAAGTATTACTGTGGCACTGCATATGCCTTTGAATATTCAGCATTTTAGTAACCATGTGACCAATCGTGGAATCTGAAGTTTATGTTTAGGCTGGATTAGTACTAGATAATGTGGTGTCTCGCAACTGTTTAACTGTTAGAGACGTACTCAAAAGCTTTTTGGGGTTGAGCTCCGCTTACAGAATGCCGAAACTGTACCAATAAAAAATCATGGAGATGCACAATAAATGCGAAAGTGCTTCAATATGATATTCTACCTTTTCCATTTTCCTACGTCAGGGATGTAATACCATTGAGTAAAAACAGCCAAATGTTTTAACATTTTGATACGGATTTAACAGCTGTGTTCGATCTATATCTAACTTATTTCATAAAATTTATGTGCTCGAATAAAAATTTGCATATTACATAACCAAAATGTTTGATTCCGATAGTAAGAATTATGGGCTTTCGTAGTTTCACACATTAAGCTCAAAATTCAATATATCCCATATTAACTAATACATTATATTCAAATCGCCGCATTTCACTGTAGTCGTGTGCAACATAAATATGAATCCAACGATAGATGCAGTTTCTAAACAGAAACTAACCCTATCTCATCCAAACTTGATGGCTTTGGGATGAAATAACTTTTACTGGCGTGTAATGATTCCACAATGTGCGGAAGGATCGGTATAGATTTTGGCTGCGGTACTATGGCCCCGCCACATTGAGACAGCGATACCGCCCCAACCCATGATCCGAGTGACCATGTCACGCTTGCATGGTTATAAGAGTGCAATATTTTTCACAAGAAGCCTCATCAATTGACGGTATAGGTGCCGAAGGTCCGTCGGCTTCGGGGGGTTAATAGTCTCGGCATGCGCGCTCAATGTCTAAGTTTTTGAATTTTTAGGAACTAAAAATTTGTGATAAATACTCTCTTTCTCCTATTTTTTGGCTATTTTCACCATATCTTGCTAAAATTGTCTGCACTCCGAAGCTGGGGGGTAGCTCCCTTATCGTCATTTATGATACAAATATGCTTTTCAATGGGTTTAGAGTCGATAAACCCGATTTCCAGAATGTAGTCGCTCTTGAGTTGTTCGGTTGTATAATATATATTGCTTTCAGGGTTACGGAACGGTCTGTACAGGTATTTCGGTTTGCTAAATGCAATAGTGTGTGCATCTTAGAATCCAACATGATCATATTATACCTATCCAGTTATTCACGGGTTTTCCATTGGTTCAATATCGACCGTGGGCGAACCTCACATAGCGAAAGAGTTTCGTCTGTCCGCATTTATTTGTTACTACGTTATCTGCGTCGTCAAACAATTATACAAACAAAATTACCATCGAATGATTACTTATCCGCAAAAAACGTTTTCTTTAGCGACATGTATATCGCGACGTGTGCGATATACATTCCGACTGTTGTTTGATGCTTAGAGTAGTCGATACGATACGTCAACGCACCTAGCCCAAGTAATAAAAGGGTTCAGCGGGATCCACTGTCATGGAATGAATTCTGGTACAGCTATGACTCCACAATACACAACAAGCCAGATCTTCCCGATGTCGATAAACACAAGTATCTGCGTAGCTACCTCAGTGGAAACGCTTTGAGTGTCCCAGACGACTACCGTTTAACTGCTTCAACCTACATCGCCGTGGTCGATGCCCTCAAAGAACGAAATTATGGCTCGGGAAATGAGTGGCTGCTACACATCTACACGGGGATCAACGAAACAAACCAATTCTGTCCGACGAACAGTTCTGTTAGGCATAAAAAGCAAATTAGGCACCTCCAGGCTTGCGGCACCAAATATTGTATTGTGATGTGGAAATGTAATTATTTTTATTACTGCAAGTTTTATTGCACCGATTTAACTCTGAATGCAATAACATAACTGCAAACTAATATTATAACACATACAAATAGCCTAATCATACATAACATCTACTAGCTATACAATCAACTTTATTTCATATTATCCAGCACCCATCCTTCATTTTAGCTATATATCAAGATTGTGGTTAAGTCATAGATGCAAATATAGTCTAGCTATATTACGTTAAATATACTACTGTAAGCAAAAGGCAACAACGAATGTATGTCGTATACGTCGCGACAATCTAAGCGCGATTTGTTCTGTCAAGCAGTATAAACAACATGGGCGTGCTCACGTTACGTCCGATCCCATTCGATAGAGCATGCACAATCTTATCACATCTGAAACGAATGATAAAGTGTGAAAATTACATGCACACGGTTTATGATTGGTGTAGAATCTGGTGGTACCGGTTCCAATGTGAGCATGCCCTATCACTTTAAGATAAAGTCAAAATCTTATGACTGTTGCTTTTCCCGATACGTAGCATGATCCTGGCAATGAACGCGACGTGGTTCAGTCACAGCAACATGTTTACTGCGGAGGTCAATATCACCCGATGGCTTGGAGCGGTGTACCACATTCGCTGTCTTTTCACTATTCTCTTCTAGCATAATATTTAATCTTTCGTCAAGTGATGGCCGCTGCGGTTCCTCATCCACGAGTAAAACCGATCCGGATGACGTCATACGATGCTGACCACCGATGGCAGACAGCTCAGGTTTATATTGTTCATAATTTGAGCATGAAACAACGGTACTCGGATTTGTTTGCGTAACATCGCGGCTGATATCGTCATCATCTGAAACTACAATAACGGTCCCGGCAATGACATTTGGCGGCCTTTCGATGGGCGGTTGTCGAGTACTTGAGTGGGACGCAGGCTTGGTCGGGATGCTACACGGTAAAAGATCCGCAGTTTCAGTACCAGTTGGCAACTGCGGATATTGAGTTGCTAACTGCGCGGCAGTCAAAGGACGTGACGGCATACAAGCACGTTTAGTTTCAGCTCCTGATTCCTGAGGGAGCGTTGGTGATATAGCTCTGTATTTATTACGGACGTTGATTTCTGGACGTATCGCACTATGATTAGCATTACTTGTGCCAAGAAGACCAAACATTTGAAGAGCTTCCAATCCAGACGACGGCTCGAATTGTATGCTTTGGTTATGTGTTGGCTGATGTCTAACGGTCCTGACGGAAACACTGCACGGCGAGTTCAGGCTTGCACACGGTGCCGCATGCTTACTGTTGCCATTATGTAGCTTGGTTGATGAAGACTGTTGTTTTCGCTGAGACGTAACCCAGTTATTAAATGGATTACGTTTGTCACTGCTATCAGTTACTGATGAAAGAGTTATATCGAGTGCAGGCAATGGAGGTGGTATAAAGCTGCGGCGCTTAGATCCGAGAGCTTGATACGATTCGTCACCCGGCACCAACGTGATATATTCCGGTGGCTGAAGAGGCTTTTGTTTATCGGTGTTATTTGATACTGTTGGTGACGACGACCTGTCAATAGCAGATTGTTTGGCCGGCGGTTGGTGATTAGCATTGTATGCTGCGACATTATTACTATAAACTGCGTTCCAGTTATTTAGGTTGCTCATTTGCGAGTCTGTATTTATCGATTCACAATGTTGTAACGCATTGCTCGGAGGCTAAAACCAAGATAAACCATTAACAATAATTCCATGTTCATTTTGATTTGCATCGTTAGAAACGACGTATCTATTTTATACGCACTAACGATCGATTAACTGATTACTGATGAATACTAGTATTTCGCAAGAGCAGGTGAAAACAGAGAGGGCATGGCGCTAATAAATATTGCTAGTTTGAAATATATGTTAGAGTTCCTGCTTGTGAGCTATTTAAAATGCGTTCGTTGTATGAAAATGGTTGGACTCCAAAGACCACCCACAGCCCTGTAATTACATGTTACAGTAACAACTACAAGTCTCCAACCGTAATAGTATTGTACTGAACGTGCTTGGAAACCTATATGAGATTGTTTGCATGCTCGCACTACTCAGTAACATGCCAAAATGCAGAAATGTGCTATGTGGGAATAGCTCGGCAGACCCCATATGCCTGTGGAAAAATACACACAGCAACCGCTCTCCGGCGGCACTACTATCGTATTCAGGGTGCTTGAAAACCTATTTAAGGACTTGCTTTACGCTCTCATCCCGGAATAAGATGCCACAAACGCAAAGAAGGTCTGTGAAAATAGGTCGGTAGACCAAAACATAGTAACTCAATCGAGATTGCAGAACGTAGTGAAGCATAGGTGCATCTACGCCTTTTCCGTGCACAGCCAATGCGCTCTCGATAGTATAAGTCGATATACTAGATGTGGATATCACACAATACCGCACAAATTAGAACAAACTAACACCGGCAATAAGTTTCCCACGACCGAAAACACCCACCTGCAATGCAATCTAGCAGCCTCTCAGGACGTCACAATAAAGTTAGTTATTTTGGGTGGATGAATCATAGAGGCGCCATACCCCCATACCGTAAACTCCATAAACCGGAGCCTTAATCAAAAACAAACAAGAGGCATTGGCATTTATTATTTTACTATGAAATAAAACCAGCCAGAGAAAAAATTCGAAAGTTAAGATAAAAATAACCTTGCTTTCGTGAAGGGTACGTAAATGGGGTAAAAACCCTCATTTTGACCTCTGACCCCGAACCATGGAGATGCTATACCACCGTGTCCATGAAACCATATGTCACACAGTAAAGCCAACACAGATTATGAGTTTCCCATGCCTGAAAACCCCAAGCAAACCTCTCCAGTCGCCCAGACGTCAGAAAAAATTTTCGAATTTTGGGTCGAGGAACCATGGGAGCATTATACTCTCTGGTTGGTTTTATTTCATAGTAAAATGATAAATGCCAATGCCTCTTGTTTGTTTTTCGATTAAGGCTCCGGTTTATGGGGCTTGAGGCTTGGCACCCTCGGGGTTCCTCAACCCATAATTTGAAAACTTGTTGTAACGTCCTGGGCGGTCGAAATGTTTCCCTTGGGGGTTTCACGCATGGAAACCCCATAGCCGGTGCTGGTTTTACTGTGTGACATATGGTTCCATGGGTACTTTGGTATAGCGTTATGGGTATGGTTCGGAGTCAGAGGTCAAAATGAGGGTTTTTACACTATTTTAGTACGTCAAACCCCAAACTCCAGAACCAAGCCTCAATCGAAATACAAAAAATGTACGTCGGCATTTATCATTTTACTATGAAATAAAATCAACCAGGGAAAAAATTTAGTTAAGATAAAAATAACATTGCTCCATGAAAGGTACTAAAATGAAGTAAAATCGAACAAAAACACACAATTTGACCTCTGATTCCGGAACCAGACCCCAAATCAAAAAACGCTCGGGGATGTACACGGTAAATCGGCTACGCCGGTTCGAATAAACCCAAGATCATGAAAATCGGTTAAATTAAGTTAAAGCTTAAGATATTGTCGTATTGAGCGAACAACAATAATAACATAAAATTTACCCCACTTGGCTGAAATACAACCAAGAAGTTGTTTTATCCGGTCCATCTGAGCAGATTTGGCCCTCTTTTGCGGGGGAATGAGTTTATTATCCACGATGATAAGGCTATACAAATTTGAGTTAATGAATAACACATGAGAAAATGCGTAAACTGACAACTTCCACCACATGAAAGAAGTACGAATTCTTTATTAACACTCACAATTAAAAGTTGTTCCAGAATGCAATACAAGAAATATATAACGAGCCGTTCACTCTACTATAAAAGCACAACCAGTATTTCCTTATCATCAAGTTAGCATCTTTGGTAAAATGGTGCAATCACAGACCAAAATGCGTGTACAAAAAACGAAGGCAACAACGTTCTTCTATGCAACGTTACAGCGTTCGTCTGCGTTTACGTTAGTTCAGAAATGAATGCAAAAAATTGGTCATAAACATAACAATGTTCGTTTGCGTTTACATTCGTTTAGTAAAGGAAAGTTATAACGTTTGTCTGTATTTACGTGCGTTAGCGTTTCGCGTTCGGTTTTGAATCGCTTTTTTATTCGCGACTGTACATAGTAAGAGGCACAAAACCAGCTTTATGCTTGAGGAAGTCGAAATCTAATTTTAAGTCGCTTCATAAAACATTTAAAATGTTAGATAACGGCAAGAACTAGATTTAAGCAGCACTGTGAAGTAAAAAAAGCTGTAAATATGCCTAGACAACGGCAAAAATTATAAGTACCGCTGTGGAGTAAAAAAGTTGTAAATATGCCTAGATAACGGCAAGAACTACTTTTAAATAGCATTGTGAAGTAAACAAAATTTCAAGCCCAGACAACAGCACGAAGTAGGTTTAAGTAGCACTGTGAAGTAAACAAAGGTTGTAAATATGCCTAGATATCATGACCACGGAATGACTGCACATGTTTCAAGTGCAAAATTAAGAAGCGAAGAATTTCTGTAAAACTGTATTAAGTAAATCAATATTTTGCATTATCTTCATTAGGATAAAGGAACGACAGATTAAGTTTCGCCCTTACTATAAATATGTATAACTATCAATCAAAACATTATACATACTCACCTGCACTAGCTGTTTATTAGCTTGCTGTGCGTAAAATGGCTTTGGAAATGAAACACCTGCCATGGCATTAAAATTCTTATTCATAAATTGTTTTGTCATGTCAGCCAGATTGTTTGGATGACCCAATAATTGACCGCTCAACATCATTGCTTGCGTTTTCATCATCTGACGTAAACAACTGGCCATTGCATGTGCTATTGCCGCGTTATTATTAGACTGAAATCTAGGTTTGTTCTGAGATACTTTGCCTAAAATACTTTTATTTGTACCCAGAAAACGGAATATTATTTGACATTGACTGCTCCGTTCAACAAATTTGCATAATATTATACGTATTACAAGAGATGGCGTAATGGCAAATCATGTAGCATTTTCCTAGCTACAAGTGGTATTATAAGATCAGTCTCTAGCAAACTACATAAAGCGGCAAAATATAAACTGTGAGCATGAGATTCGTTGTTCCTGATTTATCCGAAACTGTATTATGCTATGAACAATATGGAATCCGATAAGAATGTAATCGTTCATAGTATAAAGTAAAATATTTTATCCTATGACACGTGAAGTAACGTCGTGTTAATTTTATGCTTAAACCAATAAATCAAAACGTTTGACATGATGAAAACCCTATAAACATATCTGCCACAATCAGCAACAGTTCGTGAAAAAAATTGCAGAAGAGTATAGCTTATGTACGTTGCCTTGACCAACGTTTCCTATCAGTCATTTGTAGGGATAACCAAGATTCTCTGGGTGGTGTTTGAAAACTCTCCTAGGCTCTTTGGCAGCGTATACTACAGCCTAGGTTCTTTTGGTAGTTTCCACCCAGAGGTGCTTAGGGAGGGCAATCGACCCACTACTCTAACCCATCCTCCCGGGAACGCTTGCATGCAGCAAGCAAGAAACTAAACATGTAGTCAAATTTTCGAAAATTTCACTTTACAAGGTTTAAACGGAATCGTACAAGAAAACGGCTATTGTGACATGACAGCAGAAATTCACGTCAACAAAGTTGTAGCTCTTAATAAGATTTGTTTGTAAAGTGCCATTTATTTCCGATTCTCATATGAAAACTGTAACTGACAGACTACATTGCATTTTTGGCTACAAAATATTAATTCAGGCTTCGCATTAGATATAAGGAAAAACTACCAATATAGCTGCACGTCAAAGAGATTCTATAATTCTCTCATAACAAGTTGCAACTTTTCCTTCATACAATATTTTGTTACACTAAACGTTTTCAAACTTTGCGCCCAAGTTTAAAAAAGTATATCAAAAAGTTAGCGTTTTTGTTTTCGTCAGAGGAGGAAAATTCGGCACAGTCTGTCTGTCCGTCCGTTGAACTCCTCAATAATACAAGAGTAAACGTAACCTGCGCCCATCGACTATCCTATTTTTTAATAACCGATAGCGAAGCGCAAACCGTTGGTACGAAACAATTTTTATCGGTTTTTCGATAATACAAAATTGGCAAAATCAGATAAAAGTACCAAATATTACACCTTGTGTTCGAACAGAATTTTGACGATTTTGAATTTGCAGTGAAAACTGTTATCTAATTCCGATCAGCTTCTGATTTGTATTTGTCTGTGTTCGTGAACAAATTTGACGTAATAATGACGTCATAAATCAATCGTTCCTATGTCCGCGAACAAATTCAGAGAATCCAAATCCGGTAGATTTTCGTTCGCAAAAAATTTAGTGAATTTCTTTGACTTTTCGCGAACACAAACTTGCCGGAGTACTATCACAGAGCCGTGTGTTAGCGAATAGTTTTGAACTGGATTACAGTTCACTAAAAACGTTCGGTAACAGATTTTTAACTAAAATAACAAAATAATATTATTGATGGTCGTAGGTTAAGTTTACTGTCGCATAACTACGAGGCCGATTTTAAAAAAAACTTTTATTTGTTTGAACAGCCTAATATCGAACAGATTTTGTCAAAATTTGAATTAATTAGTTAGTAAGTAACATTAGTTAAGCGTGTCAGCCTATTTTTAGGATGTCCAAGCAAAAATTGTTTATTTTTCAATGAATAATTATTGTAAAGAGATTATTTGTGTGCGTATACTACATCTCGCCGAGCTGATTATGAATCTGGTGTTTATTACTATGCGGAGATGTTAAAAATATGCTAATTAGTTAATTTTTTAGTATTCTAATTAATTGTTAATTAGCTAATTTTTTGAAAATTTTCAAAGTGGTCCGAAATGAAAAAACTGCACACGGAGATTTTCTATGACGCTGATCACGAATATGATATTTCTGAAGCTATAAAACCTGGCCGTATATGCTATTTAGTTAAGTAATCAATTAGCTAATAAATTATATTCAAATTTTAAAATCATCTTAAAATTGTGGTTTTGGGCATTCGGGGGTTTCGATATTGCTGATCACGAATACGCGACTTTTAAACCACTATGATTTTATCGTTTAGCTAAATAATTAGGTTATATTACAAATTAATTTGCTAATTTTTATTTAGCTGGCTTTTTGTACGGTGGATTTGACATCATATGTCTAAAACGTGATAAATACAATAAACTGATTAAATATTTAGCTGAAACACATGCATACATAAATAAAATTAGTGATGTACCGGGGATTAGCCCCGGCCCCGAGGAAACATTGAAGCCCCGGCCCCGGTAAAGGTAAAATTTAGGTGCTGGGGACGAGGTAAAGGTCAAATTTAGAAATATCTTTTCAGAATATTCCAGCGACCAAAGATACTGCGACCACCTTTTCTGTAGCCGAGGCAATGGCTAACCATTTTCAGAAATTTTACCTAACGTGGCTTCCTACTTCAACTACTTTAAAGAAAGCGACCACCTTTTCTGAATATTCTGTGGCCTAAGGCCCTATTTCTTAGACTTTGTGTCCCAACTTTTTGTCACTAGTTTTAATATTTATACTACGTAACTTTCTTGCGTGCTGCACGCGATTGATAGTTTACTAAGTTCAACACGTAGCATTGTTCGAATCTCAAACGGTTATGTCGTCGCCATTTTGCAACTACACAGAGTACTAAGAATTGAATCATTATTTTGTTTTGGCAAAAAAATTTTTATGCGTGATTTTAGTATGTTTTTATGTTTTCATACAATTATGCGGTTCAAACTGATGAGTTTGTAGTTTTTGGGGTTGTCGAACACAATGGCATTTAACTCTTATTCGTTTGTATTGCTGTATTGTCTGTTGGGTCGCCCCACCGAAAATAACTAAAATCGGAAGTTTCCGGAAAGTTGTGGCAGCTAAAAATTCGAAAGCTTTTAGAGCAGATTTTCTAACCTTAATTTACCTAGATTCCTATATATAATTTCTTGCGAACTAACGTTCGTACCAATGAGAGCCGATGGTAATGGAAATTGACTTTACCATTTGCGTACTCACTTTGCGTCATACTCAAAACAAATTTTTCTTTTGCCATGGACCCTCTAAGTAAAGTCAAAGTCAAATACATATATGAGCTGTGAAATTTGGCTGGAAATGTATTTTCGGTTACTTTATGAATTTGCATTCAACGGTATGAAAACGCACATCTAGCTGTCGTCTGAGGAGTGGACTGATCAAAAACGGGAACCCCTAGTTTCAAAGTCTCCTTACAAATTCTTAGAAATTACAGGAAATAATAAATATAATTTTAAGTGTCAATTTACATCTGGTAGGTCCCTACCAATTACCATATTATTTAGATACATATAATATATTATATACTATAAAACCACTGGACTCATTATTAATTTCTTTATTCAATGAAATAACGGATCTACCGCAAACTTATGAAATCCTTCTAGCCCTCTACGTACAATTCATTAAAAAATGGTAAAAATTAACAAATTTTTGTTGCTCAATTTTAGCATTTTAAACCGCTATAGCCATCCCACAGAAGTAACGACAATCCCAATGTCGGGTTAAAGCGATAAAACAAACGCTTTTAACGGTTTAAACAATATCCTACATACAAAGCATTAGCCGTCGTCGCCAACATTTCACTTTTAATGGCATTTTTATACTGTGCCCTGTCGCTCGAAAACGGCCTTTGCGAGTAAAAGCGTTATGCAGCAAAAAGTATTATAAAACCTCGTGAGCAGGTTCTGTACTTGGAAACCATTATCTGGCATTTTAAAATAGAATTATGCAGCAAAATTTTTCCAACACAAGTTAATCACGGGAGAGGGAGGTCTGTTCCTATAAGAAATAGCATTTTATTGAGCTGTGGCGGTGTTGCTTCGTGTTACTGTAAAGTAAATGAGGTGACCACATATCAAAAAACGCATGTAAAAAGCTATTTGTGCGATTCAAGCGGATGAGAAAATTTGTGTTTGTCTCTCAGAAACAATGCTAGTTTGAGGTACTGCACGATGGAAACAAATTAAGACATTTTACCGCTTTTCCGTCTTCGCTTTGCATTTGTATTACGCACAGCTTCCGATCCCGAAAAAGAGTCAGACCCAGAGTTAACGTGGTGTTCGCTTTCGCTTCTTTCATCTTCAGTCGAAGACTCAGTAGCTAGACTGCAGCAGCTGATACTGCTACAACTGCTGTCAGATGTCCGTCGCTTTCTTTTCTTTCGTTTATACCTTGTAGACTGTGACTCATTTAACAAACGATAGGACGGAGTTTTATCGTATTGTGGTTGATTATCAGCAGCGTTGATTCGGGTACTAACTCCTGGTCTTAAGGCAGAATGTTTCAGACCATTTCCGAATGGCTGTCGAATTGCTTTTAAATGCGTACCACTATTTCCGTTCGTCGTTAAGACCCGCTCATGATCACTTGAATCTATTTGCACTATGAAGTCAGGAATACTGAAATAAAAATTAATAGTAAGTAAGTTTTAATAAATGCCCTGCGGCAATTCGTCAAAACGTAAAACTCTTTTCATATATATTACTTTTTAAACGACGTAAGTACAGGTAGAAAATTTTAACTAAGGAAATACATGCGGCGTGTAGACCATTAGAATACACAATAATGTGCTATGTCTCCATAAATTTTGTAATAATTCCAGGTTATTAAGCCGTTGTATCAAATTAATATTAATGACAGCGTTTTATAGGCCATATTGTATCCCAAAAAGTGCAGAACAGTTCATCCTTAGAAGTGGTCTTCTCTGACATCGGTAACATACAACTTCTCAACATGTCAACCCTGCACACACTGATATACTTCGATCCCGTTCGTTGAACTATCTATCGGCGGTCCATTCGTACGCAAAACCAAAAATCCAACAGCAATAGAACTAAATCAAACTAACTAAATGCAACTTATACGTAAAGCATCGGAACCGGTCTGTAAAACCGACCGAATTCTGTGCTGCCGGAGTCAGACTGAACTGCAGTTACTATTCGGGACGTCTAACTTCGACTGTCTTTTCAGTCTCAGACCAATCGGAGACAAATTAATTCAGACCGTAGCTTCGGTCTTATTTTAATTTAATCCATAAAATTTTGATTTGGAACGGCTACTGTAAACAGGTCGCGGTAAAGAACATTCCTTCGATAATTAAATTTGATTTATTGGGCCATTAAATTCGTATCAGATATACTGGGGACGCCAAGTTTTGGCAACCCTTTCGTGGTTTCCAAAATTTAGGCAGCAAAATTGACACGATTTGCCAAAATTTCGCTTACCTTTTTAATCCCTCACCGTCAGCGTGCCCAAACCATCTAAATTATATATATAATATATATATAATAATATTAAATAATAATATATTATATATAATATATATATAATATTATATATCTATATTATCTATAATCTATCCATCTTAATCTATTTTGCTTAAGGTAAAATGGGGCAACTTCACCCAGGGAAAATATTTGTCGTATAAGTTTCAAATCAATTCATGATGAATCATTCTATAAGAGGGACATAAACATATGTTTTTTGTGTAATATTTGTAACAGGAATATCAGCTGCTTTCTTAATCACTCTACTGAACTATGGATAAAAAGAATACGTGGGCGAAGTTGCCCCTTGGGGTGGGGCAACATTGCCCACTTGTATTTAGATGCTGATTATCTCACACGCTATTAACGCTATACGCTACGGGCGATGTTGCCTATTATTCTGATATAATTCTCAACTCTTCTGGGCATGGTTGCCCGTACGTAGAATATTTTTATAGATAATCCTCCCACAGTTTCTTTGTATTTGCTAGCAGCAAAGCAAAATGAAACCGTATAATGCATGCAAAAACCAAGCTTACGCGTATGCATAAGTAATAAAAAGATGCGCGAAAACAAAATAAGCACAAAACACATACCCACCTGCAAATGGGCTTCTGTGTTGACGTCAATGTGAACGGTAGTTTGACTGAATTGATAAGTTGGTTTTTGATGACTGAATTGTTGATGTGGTCGACGATGACTGAATTGATACCTAGTTGACGAATGCGTACGTAAGTAGCATCGACTAGCACACTAATTAATGTTTCTGCTCGACACTCCACGCGGCGACTACATTTATAGTACAAATGTCACATAACGTTATAAAAGTTGTGATTGGTTACAAATCAGTGATCGAAGGCGGCAGCGAGCACGCTGCAGCATGCAGCGTAAATGTCTTCTGGCATCCGAAAATCGATATTGGCACTGCGTTCAGGTTGTAGGGCATATCCCGGACTGTTGAATGTTGCCAAAATGTCAGCTAAACTGTATAGGTTTATATCATTTTGTCCTGGCCAGCGGAAGTAGAAAAATCCAGGCATTTTGTCGACGATATGTTTTACTTCGTGCAATGCCTTGACTTCAAGACAAGATTCAGTGCGGTTTTCTGTCACTTTACGCACATACCATTCTTCAACTCCCAAGCTACAACAACGTATGTTCCGTTGGTTAGCTGACCAATGCTCGTTACTTTGGATAATAAGGATGAATTGTTCTCAAGAAGATCGTCTTCTGGCATGTCATCGTCATCAGAAGTATTGACAAAATCGCTTTCCGAGTGTTCATCGTCGCTGAGAATTTGCAATGACGGCGCATAGCCGGTATGGATGCTGACTTGACTAATAAATTCAGCAACTTCTTCTGATACGACGAAATCATACTGCAGCGTGCGACCCGTCGGAAAAGGTTTCGATGGCGAACGACCGCGGGGACCACATTTTCCATCGCAAGTAAATCGACCAATGATGCGTTCTAAAGAACTTTTGACAATACAATTCTAGGTGGTTTATCAAAACCAATCGGCTGTTGCTTTAGTTGCTTACCGCTACCGCTTTCAGGAGCCCGATTAAGGATCTCAGCTGCTACAACATTATCTCGTACCGAATTTACGTGAGCTACGGTCCACTGTTGCGCTTGTATGATAACACAAATCCAGTCATTGTTACCTGGCTGATTCGCCGTAGACGTTGACGGCTTGGAGATACCGGCCGACATTCGGGGTCGCTTTTGAGGAACTTTAGCGCTGCTTGTGGTTGGTGTATTTTGAATGACTCCAGTGTTTACTGCTAGGCAGGAGGAGTTCGAAGCTGTGACAGTAGGTGTACTAAGCTGTCTGAAATAAGCTGAGGTCCAGTGTCAATAACGTTGTGCTTGTCTTTCAAAGACAACCTGCTCGTAGCTTCGCGACAAGAAACAGGATACACCCCAGTGGCTCGAAATCCACTGATCATTGCATTGTTAATTCCACTAAACTGTTTTATAGCTGCTGTAAGTAGTCTGGGAAAATGTGTATTAGGCATTGATGACTGGCTGGCGCTTGGGCGGACACCATTGACAGATTTTCCGCTTTTGTATTCGCGAAGGACATTTCGCCGGCAAAGTTTCATGGGAGCGAAAACTGCCACATCGAGCGGCTGACCAAGATGGGTGCTGTTTGGGGGTAAACATACGAATCGGATATTGTTATCTTGGCATGCTTTAATTACATCATAAATTATCGCCAATCATAACCTTTGGGCCGTTACTGAGGTTTTTGTAGTGTGGTAACAGTGTTTCGTTGAACCACATTTCAAATGTTCGAAAATCAAACCATCCATGGGCACTCGCTGCAACCTTCATACCAACTTTACATGACGAGCAACAACAGAGCGGCGGTCCGTTGGGTCCTGCCATTGACTACGCTAGATCTCGAACAGTCCAAGACTCAGGCAAATGCTTCTGACCCTTTCGGTAAACAGCATATGGAGGAAGCACTGTGCCGTCAGCCGCTCCGCAAAACATTACAGAGACAGACTTTTTACTGCTGCTACATAAAACATCGGGGTTTTTTTGTTCCACGTTTGCAGAGTACTAGTTGTTTGCCTGGGTCATCTTGAAACACAGATTCGTCATAATTAAAGATGTGGTGAGGTGGTACATCTTTGCAGGTCTCGGATAAGTTGTCGTAAAATTCAGTAAGACCTTCTTCTGTTAGGTTAGCTCGAGCATAGGTTAGATTGTTGGCCAGTCGCTCAGTTAATCTACTTCTATGTCTCTCCATGAAACCATACAACCAGTCTGAACAGGGCCGGTTGTCATCGAACTCAGGAACATTGCGTCGTAAATATCAAGATAAATTTTAACGAGTTCACGGAGGTCAAAACGTCGAAGAGCAATTCCCCATTCAGCGCAAACCAAAATATGGTCGACTAAAGCTAAATCTTCTGCATCTGATAAACATTTTTGGCGACCTCCAGGAGCTGCAGCAACAGAAAGACCCGACCGAAACCGTTTAACAGCGTCTTTAAGGGCACCATCAGAAATTTTAACGGCCATGGTTTCTTGAGCTTTGCTAATAGCTTTCCGAATACTGTTCCAGCCGGGTGTACCGTTGACAACATGACGAGCAGTTGTTATTATATGTGCATCAGTATAATCCTTATACCGTCTCGAACCGGGCAACCTTGTGTGCTTTCGCGCCATAATTGTAGTCGTTCTAAACACAATCACAGTAGCTAAATCAACTGTATAGTAGTTTCACTATTTAATATTTGGTTTATATGCTGAAGACGTATATATCTTCGTTTAGAAGTAACCTGAAAATAACAAAATAGCGTAGGGCAACTTCGCCCATCTCGGGCAACTTCGCCCGACAACAACATTTCATAGGGCCACATCACCCTATGAATTGTTGCAAATTAGGAGCTATTGTGGCTATTAAATGAAACGCCATAAAAAATCGCAGACGATTTAGTATCGCAAACAGTAAATCTTTGTTGGTACGAAATGAGTTATTTTTTGTGCATATGGTTGATTTTATGGACAAATTTAGCTTACAGAAGCGTTTACGATTCTGTAGCTGTCTTAACCGTTCTAGTAAACACTTGAAACCAACAATCAGTTAAAAACATCTAAATTGAGTCAACTCAAAACTGGTCAAAAAATACCCAGAAAATATACTACCTATGAGTAGTTATAGATTTGTGAAGCCACATAATCGGTTTTTGGGCGAAGTTGCCCCATAATACCGTAATCAATATATTTATATAAATATATATTAATTTAATACTAAATTAATAAATACATACGCCAAAAGGCTTTGTAAACATAATACAACATTTATAAAAACTTAATATTAAAATTATCAGTTAACTACTTTATTTACCTAATAAATAATATACTAATTGATTTTAATATTAAATATGTTTCTATTATACTTATAAATAAAAACAAAAATGTATACATTATATAAATGGGCAAGCGCCTGTGTAAACAAGTCGTCGAAAAACAAACAGGGGCGAAGGACGCAAGAAGGGTCTCCCAATCCCTCAAACGCCTCCAGGGCACAAAACGTGCCTTGTATTTGTTACCCGATATCAAATCAGCCGAGCATTTTTATACCCAACATTCCATCCAATAAGGGGAGACCGGGTTCTCGGGCGAACCCATCCCAGTTTACGGTAATGGAATCCACGACATTGTGGACCTGCAGCGGTGTCAAATTACCTTTTTGGGGATGGGAAGAATTACATTTTTGTGGCGGTTTCAACAAGGGGAACACAACGATGAGTGACATGCCGGAATATTAGTTAATTTTTATGGGGTTTATTGTACCCAACGTGAGCACAGAGGCTCCTACAGGGCTCGAAACATAGGGTCCGGGAAACCCAAATATTATATTTATATACCTAAATACGAAATAATAATTAAAATAACTAATTAATTTTATTAAAGTCATATAACCGTTTTTGAGGGTATTCGTAATTATCCATTAATAAGTCCATGCATCGGATCTGCACGCGACCGCTCTCATTGAAAAGACCGTGAAATTTTGTACTCGAAAACCTAGCCCCCTCCAACAATCTCTCAAACGTTCCCAGTTATAGGCTGGAAACGTGATTCCGAGTATTTGGAATTGACATATTAAAACTGTTCTTATCAGCTAACTTAGCCAGTGAAAATGAACACTGGTAGCTGATATTTTATTTACCTCAATAAATTTCCAGTGTCTCGTAAACTCCAACACTGGTAAATTTGGTAAAATACAAATATTTTCAGAAACTTGGCTCAATTGCTGTTCGCTTCGGTGAACAGCCATCTTTATTTGGAGGTCCTTTCAAGTGAGTGCATTGCGACGAGTTACCCTTGAGGACCAAACTCTCGTACATAATATGCTAAATTTTCCTAATTCAGATTCGCACAATTCTGATTACAATTCGCGGATCAAGAATGGTAAGATATAACAAAACACCTCACCAAACCCGGTGTCACAGGCTAATTCCTCCCCTGGAGGAATCGGCCTAGGCCAATTGCTCCCCCGGAGGAATCGGCCTAGGCCAATTGCTCCCCCGGAGGAATCGGCCTAGGCCAATTGCTCCCCCGGAGGAATCGGCCTAGGCCAATTGCTCCCCCGGAGGAATCGGCCTAGGCCAGTTGCTCTCCCGGAGGAATCGGCGTAGGCCAATTGCTCTCCCGGATGAATCGGCGTAGGCCAGTTGCTCT
This sequence comes from Trileptium ribeirensis, assembly GCA_030248225.1. NCBI lineage: Eukaryota > Metazoa > Nematoda > Enoplea > Enoplida > Thoracostomopsidae > Trileptium > Trileptium ribeirensis. The sequence continues at coordinate 17,832 of JASANE010019038.1, forward strand.
CCCGGAGGAATCGGCGTAGGCCAATTGCTCTCCCGGATGAATCGGCGTAGGCCAATTGCTCTCCCGGAGGAATCGGCGTAGGCCAATTGCTCCCAAGGAGGAATCGGCGTAGGCCAATTGCTCCCAAGGAGGAATTGGCCAGTGACCAGGCCAATTCCTCCCCATGTTTGATTTTTTCAGAGTTTTAGAAAACATGTAAAATGAAACAATAAATCATTCTACAAATATATATGAAACCTAAGGTTAATGTAGTAGAGATAACGGATGATATTTTTGAATCATATATCTTAAATAGCTCATATCCAAGTGAATGGAACAAACTAAAAACTAAAGCGGATCTCAAAAATGCCAAACGATTGCTGCGGAGACGAGCAGTGCGCTTCAGCATAGAGAAAGGTATATACAATGGAGTTTTATTTTTGAAAATTAAAGCAGTGTTCGAATAAATTATATTCTTATAAATTCTTATTCTAAATACATAAATTCTAAAAAATTCTACGAATAAATTATATAATATTTCTTCATTATCTGAGCAATACTTCGGCGGATCGGAGTTATTTCATAGTGCAAAACGGCCCAGGCCGAGCATTACTGTGCGGTATAAGAAATACGGATTTGTATCGGTCAGAGTATTTCATAAAAAGTGCGAAAGTTTTATAACGATACTTTATAACGTTCGTTTGTGAACTTTTTTTAAACTTAAATTTGATTTTAAACTTAATTTTTAGGAAAACTTATGATTGCGAACAAGCAGGGTAGAAAACAATATGTCAAGAAAAATGATCGCCCAAAAATTTTGTAGGACCATCATGACGAGCGCGGTCACCATCTTGCTTTTGTTATATTTTTGTTGTTCTTATAGATTTATTTTGATCAACTAATTTTTCGGCTTTCAACATAACCGATTCCACCTGAGGAGCAATTAGTCTGGGAGAGAAATTGGCCTGGAGGGGAGGAGGAATTGGACTATATAAGGGAGATGAATTGGCCTAGATCGATTTCTCCGGTGGGAAGAATCGGCCTGGGGAAGAATTGGCCTGTGACACCGAAAGGCGCCCGACTTTTCCAAAAGAAAAACGGTTAAAAATAGTGTCAGAAATACCGCCAAAATATTTTCGATGAAGCAAATTTTGCAAAATTGCGAAATTCTTGGCTCCAGGAAGGAATTTTTTGTACAAATCTTGATCAAATTTTATGTACTTTGGACCGATTGCAAACAAAAAAATTTGCCAAGCAGCTGTGAGAGCCCAAAAGTTTGCCAAGTGGCATGAACGGGGGGCACACCTGTTTTGAATCAGGGCTAACACAAAATGCCCACCCAATTTGGAGCGCCCAGAAACATACGCACAAGGATCACGATACGATAGTACGATTTCATGGTTAATGTAATTACAATCAATATACAACGAATAAGAGATAGGTCGGGACCAATAAGGTACTGCGAGGTATCTCATCCAACCCGATCGATCAACAACAAGTTACCAATTTGAGCAATAATTACGAATGATATATATAACAACATAGGTACAACACGACATGATACGATCAATGTATGGTAACAAAAATATGGCATAATGTGATACGAACAATATATGGTAACAAATGGCACAACAAGGTAACGAATAATAGGTGACAACGAGTGTAATAAAGGTATGATGATGCAACATGGCAAGAACAGCATGCATGCATATTATACTGACAAACGTATATTCAAATCCATCCAAGTACAATATACAATATCAATGGTACACTGAAATCAGTACAATTATATAGTGATAGGGTTACAATAAAAGTGCCTTTATGGCAACAATTAAATGTCATAATACATGATAAGGGCGCAAGATATTCAAATAGTAACAATGTATGACAATGGCACAAGGTACAATAATGATAACGATACATATCAATAGTATGATATATGCCCATATGTTAATGGTAACAACATCGAGTAGTATGACGACGTTAAATAAACCCAACGGTTACGTCACCAAATATCCGGGGCCCACACAGAGGGTGTACGATGTCGCATTCATGGCAGCTAAACATATGCACTACTTCAGGGACGGGTCTCTGTTCGGAACCGTAGATTTGAAGGGTAATTCCTATGGCGGGGATAAGCTGACATTCGTAATGTCGCCCATTTGTTATGTGGTAGGGATTAATTTGTCTTGTAACGACCAGCATGAAAATGTTACACAAGCAACCCAACGGTCCCAGCGCAGCACCTACTAACTCTTTTTCTTTGCAAACATTAGGTGATGAATTCTGAGTGTTGAATATGTACAGTAACCTCCAAAAATGACTGTAGAATGACCATTTTAGAACTCGTTCTCACCCAAATCCTGCGTTCTAAGAGAACCTTGCAGCAAAGCATTATATATACATATATTTATAGATGCTTATTTTCTCTACAAAAATGAACTCAATTTGACTCTCATATCTATACCGTTTGTTGAGTTACAATAAGTAACATTTTTGAACCCCTTTGGCTCGGTTTTCGGAAGAAGATCTTACAATCGGGCTTCGCGCCTAAATAAATTTTAAGCTTTCAAATGACCTATCGGGCGAGTGAACGCCTTTATCAGCTAATGTTGAGTTATGCGTGTCACCTCAAAAAGCCCATAAACGGTCATCGTCTAAATTTACCACTATGGCCAGTGAGAATTCTTCGGTTCGCTCGTTTCACCCACTCACTCAGATCATTCAATAATCGTAAAAAAACTACACTAATCCTACTTAATATACTACTGTTCGGAAAGTGTTGACTATCTTCAAAGTACTTTACAATATAACTATACGTTTAGATTAATAACACCCCATTGCGCACTAAGTAATAAAAAAGTCGTTCTTAATCTTACTCTATAAACTAAGCCTAAACAGTGAGCAGTATGAAATTGAGATAAAATAAAATGTGTACTAACTTTTTGTGTCGGTCGGCTTCGTACAAAGCATCGATGTAGTCTTGAAATTCAATGACATGGCCGCGAGCAGCAATAAATGCTTAACAAATTTTAAAATATACTTAAAATTTTTTTGTTTGTATTAACAATTTCCGTAGCTCAGCGGTCACCGCTTCGTGGATACAGTAGGCGATATACACAATTTAAAATTATCAAGTTTTAAGTAAACTACTTCGTTGAGAAATACTAAAGTTAACAAAATATGAAATAATGTAAAATGTTTAAAACCAAAACTGATATACCGTATTATGTACGCTAATAGTATTATATAAAATACATTGGCGTTACGATATTCTTGAGAAGAGATAAAGAAACGCTCATTAACTGTCCAAAAGCAGTATAGTACGATTTTCGGAGTTCATTCATAGGTTTTTTGAAAATGCTCGTGCAGCCTAATGAAAACTACATCTACTCCAGAATGTTCGAATGTAGTAAAATTGACGTGTGCAACCGGACACTTCAAGTTGATGAGTGGCTGACGCTTTTAGCTCTATCCTCTGCGAAATGAGTGCCCCGGGAAAATGAGTGCCCCAACTGGCTTAATAATTCATAGTATCCGTCCGCGATACCTCCGTAATCACTGGTAGATCCGGACCTCGACCCATTCTTGGTCAACAAATTGGTTGGTAACATTTTTATTTTTTCGAATTTTTGATTAGCTAGCTCTCCCTCCCTTCTTACCCGCCCCGCCCTTCCTCGGCATCGGCTAGTGTCCTCATCGGAATGTGTCTCCTCTCCGGTTAACACAAAACAAAACTTGTGTAACACTAGATTTACTAAAATCATATGCTCACAATTCGGCAAATTCCTTGCAAATTTGTTTAAATTTTATGGTAAACATCGATCATCACAGATGCGTCGGCAGTATTTCAGAAGAGATTGAGAATTATAGATATTACATTGAAAAATTAAACACTGAATTTTGACAATTTAAATATTTAGAAAATAGTGCCCTGTATAATCCAAGCCTTAACTTATGTTACCCATACCAAAAGCCGGCGCCAGTTAGTTGCGGATCAGCCCCGCCACACTTCAACCAAAATAAAATTGCTAAACGACGAAACTACGATAAGATGTGTGCAGCGATATAGTAAAAACGAAAGATAAAAATTATTTTCTTTTCCCGTTTTAATATAGGTTTTGTTTTTAGTGGATTCCAATCGACTCGATTTGATTCCGTTTTCATACCAACAACTAATTTTAATTCCACATTTTTGTTCATATAATTTCAATTTTAATTGATTTGATACGGTTAGCGGAAATGTATTTTAATACAGTTACCACCATCATATCAGCTATGTGAAGTTGAAACAAAATGTATTTTAATCGAGTTACCATCATCATTATCTGCTACGTGAAGTTAAAAACAAACCGTACGCAAAACCAGATTAACAATAGGTGTATGTGTTTAACATAGTTCCCAAATTCATGCCAAAAGTAGATTTAAGACAAGTCGTTGCAAAACCAGCTATTTTAAAACGAGTAGATTTAAAAGTCGTTTTAACCGGCCTGTCCACAGTGAGAGTGGATGGGGGGACCGCCCATACTTTCCAAATGCCTCCATATTCGTGACATTTTCCCACATGTCCGTTTACCTGCTCGGCCAAAACCCTCATGTTCAACTTAATCCAAAAATTTTAAGTCTGAAATTTGGTTTTGTTTGCAAATTGGTTTTTAAACATTAATTATTACACCTATTTCTAAAGCTAAAAAGTCGTTGAATATAATATTTGAAAAGACATACACGGCAGTAAAACTACGTGAACATAATAATATAGAAATAATTAGTATTTTTAAGCAAAATTTACTGCCCACCAATTTGAAATTTCCCCCAAAAATGAACATGCCCCCCACTTTTCGGAAAGCTGTGGACATACCAAGTTTAAGTGAGTGCTTTTAATTTCAGCTTTCTGGAACTGAATATAAAACGAGCTCGTTTTAAATCGAGAACCGATATTCAAATTATTTACAGTTTAACCATATCCTGTGCACACATCTTATGGTTGTTTCCGCATAATATGCTGGATTCACAGTTTCAGGAACATCTGTCGAATTAGTTTAAAATATCAGATAAATCTAGTAATCAAAATAATAATGAAAATGGGCAGTTAAATACCTTGAATGGCTCCAGAAGCTCGAAAACCAAGACGCTCAATCATATAGCGACAAACCATATAGCTTGTTTGATTAACACCGTGTACACAATGCACTGCAATTAGCAAATCTAAAACAATACAATGCACAGTTGTTAGTACTTTATTTTTACGTAGAGCAACATACGATCAAGACTAAAAGAATTTATTTTTGATCAAATTTTATGTACTTTGGACCCATTGGAAGTAAAAAAAAATTTGCCAAGAGGCAATGAACCAAGGGAGACCAAAATTTTGCTACAGGGCATGAACCGGAGAGCACCTGTTTTGAACCAGGAGCAAACGAGAAATGCCAGACCGCCAATCTGGAGAGTCTACAATTATTGTATATTAGATATAATAAACGAAAAAATCATAACCAGTTAAAATAGAGTGCGACATTTCAGATGACATTAATTAAATGGAATGATGTGGCCGATTTTAAGATATTTTTAGAAAAGGAGTTGATTTATTTGTATAGCTTGGTTTACGTTTTACCCCAAATCAGGACAATTTTTTCCTTACAAATCCAGCCTTTCTTCTGTCTTAACACACACACCCGAATTTCGTATAAATATGCCATTTTGTGCAATCGGGTGGTGCTTGACCATATTGGTACGAAGGTGTAGAGAAACAGAACAAAAGCTGGGTAGGTTGACAAACTGTTTAGGGCAAAATTGTTCCGTTCAACCTTATAGTGTAGGACTACCTACGTTGAAACGTGGAAAACGAACACACTTATACCGCGTCATTCCTTGTAATGGATTGTATTTTAACGTTACTCGCTTTTTTAGAAGTCCATAATGACCTCTGACCGATATTATTTATTGTTAACAAAATTAACAAACGATTAAACATGTCGATCACCACAAAATTATATATACATGTACCCAGGTGATTTTTCGCTAAAACTACAGCTTACTAATCCAACTCTAATTCAATTATTATTTGCTAAGCAAATGCTACATACTGCCATTTGCTTGATTTACGGCTGCTGTGTACTCAGCTTTAGGAAAGAAAAAGTACTATAAAAATGTTATAATTTTATGCAAGCTCTTGCCATGTCCATACAGTACTTTCCAGGAAATATGACTGCCGCATTTGGAAAGTGGGCGTGAAAAGAAAAATAATTTCCATTTATTAGAACGGAATTCCTTCAATAGAGCCGCGAGCGACAGTTATTTTTGTCAAAGATGTTATGTGTAAGTTCAAAAGCTCATAAACATAAATCAAACAATTATAAACCCGGTGATTCAGAGACTGTTATACTAACCTTTATTTTGAAACTTAGCTTCGTAGTCATCAATAAATTTCTCAAACCTAAAACATAAAGGGAAATACCAAATCGTAACTGAAAACAGATAATACATTATGATCATATATTCAAGTACTAAGTCATTCAGATAAGGAAATATGCAAAACAAAATCGAACAAAATTATGATACTAAATTTAAAATTAAGGATTGTACCGATAATGACAGTTTAATATCAGGGTGATGGCAAGCCTTCAACCGATGATGAGGCCCTTCATCCTGTATCACCCTTGGTGCTGTAACTACGAACGGCCTATTTTTTGAAAGCAATAATAGATTCTGTAATGCCATTAGTGACACTAGGCACTTGATATTAATAATGAACCTGAAAACATGAAAACACCGCCCTCCATGCAATATGACCCCTATTATATTTCCGTCAGGTAACTACGGAAAGAAAAATTAACCCGTGTTAAACTACTATAGGAATACCTGAACATACTTTTACTGCAACAAAATATTAGCGGGAATACTACGGATTAATACACGTTAACAAAGCTACAATTTTCCAGATTCGATCTTATTGATGAAGTGATTTATATTAAAATGTTTCTTAACAGCGTATGAATTAAGTTTGCCAAGCTAATACTATCTACAATCACGCTCAAAAATAAACGTAAATTTTTCACGAATCGTTCGCGAACAGCAATGGAACAGCTTTTAATTTTTCGCGAAAAATTTGCTTTTATTTCTGAACGTGACCATACAGACAAGTTTGATAAAGAATTTGTTTTAAATATCAAACTTAGTATAGCTAGTAACACAAACTCTATAATACGTATTTACAACATAACTTCTTATAACTAGTAACTCTATCGAGATTGTAAAACGTAGTGAAGCATAAGTACACCTACGCCTTTTGCGTACACAGGCAATAAGCTCTCGATAGAATACGTCGATATGTTATATGTGGATATCACACAATACCGTACAAGTTAGAATAAAACTAACACCGGCAATAAATTTCCAGTCCCAAAAAACCCCACTGCAAGCTATCAGCAGCGTAACAGGACGTAACAGTAAAATTATAAATTTCGGGTGGATGAACCATGGCGGCGCCATACCCTCGTACCTATACAACCATGGATCGCAGAGCAAAATCAAAACCAGCAACGAGTTTGCCATGCCCGAAAACACACAAGTAAAACTTTTCAGCCGCTCGAATTTTGAGTCAAGGAACCACGAGGGTGCCATACCTCAAAACCCATAACTCGCGAACCGGAGCCTTAATCGAAAACAAAAAATAGCCATCGGCATTGATCATTTTAAAATGAAATAAAACATAATATAGAAAAAATTCGAAGTTAAGATAAAAATGACCTTGCTTCCGTAATGGGTACTAAAATGGGGTAAAAACCCTCATTTTGACATCAGACCCCAAAAGATGGAGGCACCACATTCCCGTACCAATGGAACCGTGGGTCACAGAGTAAAACCGACACGGGCAATGGGTTTCCCATGCTCGAAACCACCAAGCGAAACTTTTCAGCCGCCCAGGACGTCACAACAAATTTTCTAATTTTGGGTCGAGGAACCACGAGGGTGCCATACCTCAAACCGAATAACTCTACAACCGGAGCTTTAATCGAAATACAAAAAAGTGGCATCGGCATTTATAATTTTACTATGAAATACAAGCCAAAGAAAAATGCGAAAGTTAAGATAAAAATAACCTTGCTTCCGTGAAGCGTACCAAAATGGGGTGAAAAACCCTCATTTTGACACCTGCCCCGAACCGTGGGGGCGCCATACCCCCGTAACAACGAAACCATGAGCCGCAGAGTAAAACCAACACCGGCAATGAGTTTTCGATGCCCGAAAATCCCCAAGTCAGACTTTTCAGCCGCCCAGGATGTCAGAACAGATTTTCTAATTTTGGGTCGAGGTACCACGAGGGTGCCATACCTCAAACCCTATAACTCCTAAACCGGAGCCTTAATCGAAAAACAAAAAAGGCATCAGCATTTATAATTTTACTATGTAATAAAACCATCCAGTAAAATTCGAAAGTTAAGATAAAAATAACCTTACTTCCGTGAAGGGTACTAAATGACGTGATAAGCCCTCATTTGACCTCTGACCCCTAACCATACCATATCCCAGTACCCATGGGTCACAGTGCAAAACCAGCATCGGCAATGAGTTTTCCATGCCCGAAAACCCCCAGGTAAAACTTATCAGCCACCCAAGACGTGAGAACAAATTTTCAAATTTTCGGTCGAGGAACCATACCCCGTACCTCAAACCCCATAAATCCAGAATCGGAGCGTTAATCGAAAACAAAAAAGAGGCAACGGTATTTGTCATTCTACTATGAAATAAAACCATCCAGAGAAACAAATTCGAAAGTTAAGATAAAATAACCTTGCTTGAGTGAAGGGCACTAAAATGGGGAAAAAACCCACATTTTGACCCCTGACCGGGCCCCATATCAAAAACGCTCGGGGATGTACACGGTAAATCGACTATGCCGGCTTGAATGAGCCCAAGATCATGAAAATCAGTTAAGTCGTTCCCGACTTATGGCCGATCACGCAAATGGAATTTAAGATTTCACCCCTGCAACACACAATCTCCACTACGTTTCACTACGTTCTGATAAATTAAAAACTCGTTGACGCTATTTGATCTTGCGTTTTCTCGCTTCTTATTTCTCTCTGTATTGCGTCGATTTCTTTATCGATTTTGTTGGTTTCTGAGAATCCGACACGGTTTATTCCGATGTCGCCTAATTGTGCTGAGATTATCGCCCTTTGTTTCATTAGTTCATTCTGAACTTCTTGATTTGTTTTGGTCCATGGGATTTCGTTGGCGTATCTTGCAGAAATTGCGTCGTCTTCTCTATAATTGACGTCTTATCGAACATGGTTGAATTGTTCTTGTTCTTCTTCTACCTTTTCCTCAATTTGCTATAACAGGAATTTGTTGGCATCGAAATTCTTTTGTTTCACCGATCGATCCGGTCGTAATTCTTACATGCTGCTCACGAATTGTCGTTGGTCTTGTAGGTCCGGTTTTATCTTTTCGTCAAATTCGCGTTGAATCTCTGTGAATGCTTCTATTTTCTTTTGGTCTTGCTCCGATGATTGGGGCCTTGCTTCGATTCGTACCTTTGGCGTTCGATCCCATGGGTACTTCTTTACGATTTTTCCGATCAGCTCCCACACTTATTTGTTCTCCGTTCTATTTGTTGCCGTTTCGTTCGACCGACATGCCATCGCGAGTATCATCGGAAATAGCAGCGTTGCATCGCGGCTGGGTTGCACTACTTGTGTAATCGTCCATCCACTCTATTTCCATTATTCACCTTGGTGCCTAGATCTTGTTGGTGCAAACAGTTTGTTGCCGTCGTATATTTGCTCGTAAAGCTCGATTATCGCGCCTCTCTTGTTAAGAACATAACGTTCCACCAGTTCTGTGTTGTCGTATACTCGTGTTCGCACAGCAATGTTTGTAATTCGCTGGTATCGATTGTTGTAAACGCTGCCGAATATGGCTGTTCTTTTGATATGAACGTAGTATCCCAAATTTATTTTCCATAATCGATGTCGTTTTACAGTATGATATTTCGCTCCCCGGCTCCAGTTCTTTGTAAAGCTCGTCTGGTATCCGTCCCTCGAATTGTGCCATATCGATGATCCCCATATCACCGTCGCTTGTTTGCATCGCCACATATCGGATGTGCTTTCCGGCTGTCATACTGCCGGTATCGTCCCAGAATTCTTTATTGACCCTCGAAATGCAGTTCGGGTGAACGCTATTTTCTCCGCAAAATTGTTCAAGTGCCGTTCTTCCTGACGAGACTGTTTTTAACTTGAACATCGGAAGTATTGCCACCACCTATGCGATCGAGATGATGTTTGTTCGTGCCACATGGACGATCGCTGCGATTTGCTGTGCGATTTCTTCGGTTTCGATTATTATTGCCACTTGCCCTGTTGTGATGTCGAAACGGATACCGTTTTATAATCGATCTAGCGTTGCCACCATCGCGTCATGTAAAGATGTACTTTTGTCGTTGAGACCTGGTGTGAAGCTCATTTGACTGGGGTTGGGATTGAATGGATATCGTCGATGAACGGCCATTCTTTTCGTATCAACGATTGTCTAATTGTTATGTATTGTTCACGTTTACTAGTGTGCAGCTACTGCACACAGTGGGCAGTATGGTCGCTACGAATGCACTGAAATCGATTCGAATACAATGAAAATGTCGAATGCGCCGTCCGAGCATTAGTAAACTCGGTTGTAAGAGCATTTGCAGCTATGATAACACGTGGCTATGCAACTGTATAATACAATGCCTTGACGGTGTGTATTTGTAACGACGTTTACACTTTAAGGTGCAAAAGACGCATTATCCTATTCGCCGTTTGATCGATTTGGTCGTTAATTTCGTACCGATTGTTGGTTTCTGGTTGTTCGATCGGTCACCATTTGTTTGTTTATATTGTTCGATTCCCCATTGAGTCGAGCGTTTTTAGGTGCGCCCGTGTGGTCGTTGTTCTCCGATTGTATTTAACGTTCTTTACATCACCGATCGATTCGAACGTTCTTTTTGATCGTTGAGTTTGGACATCGTTTGGTCGGTCCAATATCGTCGTTGTCGTGTCGTTTTACCTGTTTATTCTCGCTAGACCTGTTCCGTTTAAACCGTTCCGTATCGTTTGACCCGTTTATTTTTTTGCCCCTCACCGCTTTGCCTTTGCTTCCCACACCGCGGTTAATACTTCTAATACGTACTTGCACCGATTATAATTGTATTTTGATATAATTAATAAAGATATAATATAGTTATCACGGTCAAGTATCCTCTGTGAGATCATACAAAAATTAACTATATTATTTATTATATTTTTCAAATAATTTATTCAATTGTTCTTTTTTTATCTGGCCCTATGGTCAGGCGCTATTCCTTGTAAAATGTCTTCTTGCGTTGTGTAAATTTTTATGAAAGGGGAGCAGTACCATAAAGCTTCCTGAGGATCGTCCTCAAACCCTACGCATGATTGGTGGAACCATAGAAACACCTACCGCATTGCACTCATTTTATAACTAGTCCTGTTTCATTATCTTCTTTCCATGACCCTTTGCATTTTCCGCAATAGTAATCTTCAGGAGCTAATCGGTGGCGTGATTCTTTTCGAATACACCGTAATTTGGCTTCATAACCAGCGTAATCTTCTGGATCACCACCAAAATACTTGAATTCTGTGAAATTGTTCTATTTTGGGCATTGCGTTGCGCTACGGACTTTTACTAATCGAATTTTCGGAAATTTGACTTCAACGACCCAAAAGAGTCTATCGAATTCCGGGTGGTATACGCTACTGTAAAGGCCCATTGAAGATTTGTTCGGGTTATTCATTAAGACTAAATCACCACTTCGTATCCATGGATTGGGTTTTCTCCTGGTAAATTGGCGTCGCGAACCTGTAGTAGGAAAAATGAGGTTTGACCGGTTGAAGCGTGAACCGTCGTTCATACGCGAAACGTAGCGGTTCGAGGAATTCATACCATATATCAGGGGCCAACACTGTTGTGGGTTTCAAAATCGCGTTAAGCGTTTGATTCCATCTTTCAACTAGTCCATTTGCTTGATGATGGTATGGCGCCAAATATACTTTCTTTGTTCCTATGAGTGCCAATTCTTTCGTAAAATTCTCGGCGGTGAAGCAGTGACCTTGGTCGGTTAGTACTACTCGGGGGACTCTATGTGGGCGCACGATTCTTTCGATGAAAAGTTTGATGATCGTGTTGGTTGTTTGGTAGGTGTCGTGCCATTTTGTGAAGTAATCCATTAAGCAAATGATGTATGTGTTGCCGGATTGGGTTGGTGGTAAGGGACCAATGATATCGATGCCTAGCATGTGAAACGGTGCTAGTGCTTTAATCGGTTGTTGCGAGTTCCTTCGTTTCGGTCCTTGTCGAAGTCGGACACACGGTATGCATTCTTCGATGTATTGTCGTAAATCGCTGGTCACCCTCGGCCAAAAGAACTTTCTCGTCATTTTCGAGCATACTTTTTCAAATCCCAAATGTCCTCGTATTCGATGTATGGTGCATTTCGAATAATGGTCGTCGAAAATCAGGAGGTACCACAATCTGGAATTCCCATGGTTCGGTTTATTGCGGTCGATCCTTTCTTCGTAATCGGCACAAGATGTCACCAAAGATGATGAATTGATTTTCATGCGCTACGATCCATTTCTTTCAGAATTCCGGGGTCGTATCCAAAATTCACTGTTTCCGATAGAGTATTTGAATGAATGGATACTCGGGTTTTCGTCTTGCGCATGTACCAGTTCTTCTGGTGTCAACGGCGGTGCCAACCGAAAGTACTGTGAATACATCTCGGCCTCGGTTATTTCGGGTTCTTCAGGTTCGTCGGGTTGCTGCAATTCCTCCTGCGACTCGATTCTTTCTTTTTGTCGTTCGTTTGTTTCTAATCTTTGGTCCGTTTCTATCAACGGTTCCACTTGAACTATTCTTCTTGGTTGTATCCGTCGTTGTGATAACAGTTGCTCAGTTTATTTTTCTTCGTTGAAAAGTTCGAGTATGCTGTCTTCTTCTTCTGAGGATTCACCTACGGTTTCTTATGGCTGATCGTCTTCTTAACTCTCGTTACTAAGCGTTATCACGTTCCTGGACGTTAAGGTCTATTCTTTCTATTGCTGTTCCTTCTTTTTGCCGTTCTTTGTTCGATCTTCTTTCGACTTTATGAATCTTGCGGACCCTTTTCCGTTGTTTCTTTCGGTAGTACTTTTTCCGTCCACCACCGGTAACTAGTTCCTTGCCGCTTCCAGTTTCGTTTTGACTTTTCATGTCGGACCATTGATTGTCGTCATCTTGGGTTGGTCGTACTTGTATTTCGGTTTTGTATATAAGGGACGCTTCGGAATCAGATTTTTTTCGATTCACCGCGCTACCGAATACTTTTTGATTGTTTGGTTTCCGTTTGTTGGTCCATATTCCGTTATTGCTCTTTTTGTTTCTTTCCGTTGGTTTCTTTAGTCCTTATTTGAATCCCTTGTTGTTGGTTCCCCCTAATTCTCTTAGTGGTTAGCGGTTTGTATTGATTCTTTATCCTCCGATTCCAGGTTTTCGGTTCCAGGGACAACTGGTGGTCTTGACATACAATCCGCGTTTTGGTGATATTGTCCCGGCTTATATACGATTGTATATTCGTATTCAAAAATCTTGTTCGACATTTGAACTAATCGCACATTCATCTGTTCCAGCGGTTGGTTTTTGTTAAGGATTTGGACCAATGGCGTATGGTACGTAATGATCGTCGTGTGCTTCCCCCATAAGTACGTCCGGAAATGTTGAACCGCACGGATTACTGCCAAGCATTCTTGTTGCGTAATCGAATACCGGGTTTCTTCATCGCGATACTTGTTGATGCCTAATGGATCAAATGTTCTTTTCCCGTTTCGTCTTCTTGTGATAAGATGTATGCGATACCATGGTTGCTTGCGTCGGTATGCAGAAAAAACGGTCTGTTTGGATCTTGATATCCCAATACTGGAGACGTTATCATCTTGATCTTTAGAGTATCGAACGCTTGTTGAGGGTCTTCTGACTACAATTGACTGAACTTCACCATTCTTCATCGTTTGTTTGTGATATCGTACAACGGTTTTGCTATTGTTCCATAATCAGGTGCGAATTATCTGTAGTAACCCGTTAACCCAAGAAAGCTCTTGAGTTGTGTCACCGTTTTGGTTTTGAAAAGTTTTCTTTTCAAAGAAATCTTTTCGATCTTTCCAGGAACCGTTGAAATTCCTTTGTTCGACACGATATATCCCAGGAACGAAATTTCTTCTTTGAGGAATTCTCACTTCGAACTTTTTGCTTTGAGATTCGCTTCATGGAAACACTGTAGTATTTGACTGATATCGTACAAATGGTCCCAATACGACGTTGAAAAGTTTATGATATCGTCGAGGTAGCATAGGCATGATTCCATCAGGACGCCCGCCAAGATTAGTTGCATCAGGAGAGTTCGTCATTCTGAACGGCATGACGTTGAACTCGAACAGTCCTTCGCGACAGATGAACGGTCTCTTTTCTTTTTCTTGCTCGTTCATCGGTACATATATCGGCCAATATCCCGACTTGAGATCAAGGGATGAGAACTATTTTGCTCTGCGTAACGCGTCCATCATGTCGTCGATGCTTGGCAAGGGGAAGATGTCGCGCTTTATGATTGAATTGAGCATCCTGTAGTCGGCACAAAAGCTTTTTGATCCGCCCTTTTTGTTGGTTAGTACGATCGGTGATGCCTACGGACTATAGGATCTTCTGATTATTCTTTGATCGAGCATTTCCTGCACTTGTTTGCTCGCTTCATTTCGATCCGTGTATGGTAGACGTCGCAACGGTTGTTGTACCGGTTTCTCGACTATAATTTCGATATAGTGTTCTGTTTGCATATTGATCCCTATATCGAAGTCCGATTTTGAAAAGACGTCTTCATGAATGTGAAGTACGGTTGCCAGATACGCCTTCCCTTCTTCGTCGATAACAGCTTTTTCCAAGTCGATTTGGGTTGAATGTTTGAAACTGTTCATGTACTCGGTTTGGCGTATTATATGTTCTTGAAACTGTTCGATGTTGATCCTTAGTTGTTCTTTTTTCATTTCGTGTATTTCCATCTCTACCATTGATATCATTTGCGGGTTCTTTATTTGGATATTGGCGGTAAATGATTTGATGACCGGCTTTCCTAATTTACGGACTTTGGTCCATTCTGCGCCTTCTTCTTTCTTTTCTATTTGGTTCTTCCTTTGTTCCTCTTCAAACAGATCCGTTGCTATTTGGGCCTTTTCCTCGTCGACCACTGTTCTTACGATGGTTTCTTTGACCTTCCGTACAAGTGGTGGATCTGCGATTATTTCCATTTCGATCGTGTTCAGATTACACACCGATGTTGCCCTTTTCGACTTTGGCAATACTGTCTGAGATCGCTAACCCGTTTCTGGTTTTCGTCAAGGCTTCAACTACTATTATATCGTCCTCTTCTGTTCCTTCTGGAGTCTTTACTTCTATGAATTTCGCCGACAATGGTGGAATCACTTGTTTGTATGAACACTGGCAAATTTCGATATGATTGTCATCTTCTTGGCTAATTGATCCAATTTCGTTGCTTCGCCAACTATGAGGTACCGGTTGACCATTCATTTTGATTCATAGTTGTTGATAATCGATCGCCATTTCGAAAGCTGTCAGAAAATCGTGTCCGTATATTGCGACCTTTGAAAAGTTCCGGATTGCGATGAATCGAACCTTTCGTACTTTATTTTCCAAGTGGACTTGTACGAAGAAATAGCCCACTGTTCTTTCTGTTAGATCTCCGTTGAATCGAACCACGCATAATGCTGTTTCTTTGAGCGGTAGGTCTTTGGAATGTCTTTCGTATTGTACTTCACTGATGATCGGTATTTGTGATCAACGAAACCTCATAGTTTATTGTTCCCTTCTGGATACGCACAGATGTAGTATCGTGGTAGTACTGTTGGATCGCTACATGGTTCATGTTCTGTCGAATGGTCCACTTGATTTAGTTCTAAAGATGTATCTTTCTTTTCGTCCAGCTATATATCCTCGATCTTTCCAAATTCTTTGTGAGTATTCTCTTTTCTTTCTACTGCGCTCGATTTTAATGCTTGGTTGCTTGCTGTTTCGTTTGATCGATTCGATCGGTTTGGTAGTATCCTGTATCGATTTTGATTTGTTGCTGACTACCCGTTCGGGTGTCTTTCGTACTTTGTCCCACATTTCTTGAGGCGCATTGCTCCGTTCTATGGCCCAACTTTCGCAGTTATTGCACCTTGGTGGCGTTTGGTTCATCACATGTTGTCGACTCTGTTGCTGTTGATTTGCCATCGGTGCTGGCATTCTTTGTCTGTGTTGCCAATTCATTTGCAGTTTGCATTGGTTTTGTGGCACTTACACCAGTTGCATCGTTTGTAGTGTCGGTTGTTGTATTCCTATCTGTCCCTAGTATCGTTGCATCGGTTGCTGGTAATTCACGCCAATTTGTGTTGGCATTATCGATATCGGTGTTGTCCGTGATTGTATTACTTATTGCTGTTGCGGCTGGTGTACTTGCATCGGTCGATTGTTCCACCGTTGCGGTCGCCCATGTGTTTGTAGTCTTTGTACCCTCGGTCGCCATATCTTTCGACCCATACTTGATTTCGTTTGATTGACGTCTGGCTGACCCTGTCGGTTCAGTTGGATCTCTCGATACCTTGGTCGTTGATCGCTTGTACTTTGCAGTCATTGAGTCATTTGTCGGTCGAGGTTCTCCACCGCTTCGGCTTTCTCCGTCAGTGTTACGAAGGTTTCTCTTTCGTGACGCATAATCGGTTTCGGGTTTCGTTTTTAACTCTGTGGTCCACGCGGACTTGAGGACTTCTTCGATGATTGATTCTGGTATACCTTTCGCGGTGAGGTGTCGTGCTGCGTACACCCGTAACCCGTGTTCGAAATTCTTTACTGTTCCCGTTTACCGTAGGTTTTGCAACTTGTTCATATGATTCGTCAACGTCTTCGGTTATCGAGTCTTTCTTTGAACTTCTTCACGAATTCGTTGTAGTTGCTGAGTTTTTTAGCCTTTTCCAGCGTCAGGACTTCAATGTGTTCTTCTGCTTTCCCGCTCGTCTTTGCTTTCAGGACTAGCAACTTCTTTTCTTCATTGTCAATTCTATCTTGAGCCAGGGATTTTTCGAGTTCTTTTCGAAATTTCTCGAAACTTGTGTTGCCCTTGTATGATTATAGATTGCGAACTTCGTTCTCTATTTTGACCATGACTGCTTTACCGATTGACTATTGCATTGTGCTCGGCATTTGCGGCGTTTCTTGGGTCACTACTTTGGTCAACACTTCGATCAATTGTTGGTACATTGTAAACAGATCGGTGATGTGACTCGTTGACGTCGTTGTTTGTTGGAGTTGATTGTATTGATATACTTATGGTGTTGCTGTTGCTATTGGTACTCCGGGATTAACTGTCGAGTTGCTCCCCGCGAGTGGGATTTGATTGTGTTGCTGGACCGATGGTGTTGCACCGTAGTACCCATATGCGCGTTTTGTATTGTAGGGGTTGCCATAGTTTGCGCCTGATTCCATGTTTTCATCGTTTGAAACGCAGCGCAGTTCGTTGTTACGTACGGGGTTTGTATCCGACTGTATCCATTCTCTCTTAGCGTTGCACCGAAATTCGTTGTCATGCACGGGATTTGTACTTCATTCCATACGTTCCCCGATTGACTTGCATCGGTTTGTTCTTTATTTGCACCTAATCGATTTTGGATTGTGTCAATTTGAATTTCGTTTGCACCGGGTTGGTCTTGATTCGTACCGAATTGCGTTTTGCTTCCGTTGCGTTGTTTTCGGCTAGTATTGCATCGTATTTGACTTGCACCGAATTCGTTTTGATTTCTGCCCATTGGTTCGTCATTTGTGTTGATTTGGTCTCGATTTGTATTGAATCGCATTTGGTTCATGCCAACTCGATATAGGTTTGCCCCGAATTCATCGCAATTTGTACCGAATTGTTCAAGACTTGCACCGTATTGATCGCCTTTTCCCTCGAATTGTTCTCGATTTGCATTGAATCGAATTCGGCTTGTACTAAAATTGGTCGTAGTTTGCATCGGGTTGATCATCGTTTGCATTGAACCGGCTTTGGTTTACACCGATAGGTTGCCTGCTTGCACTGGTTTCGTCACAGTTTGTATCGGCTTGATCTCGGTTTGCGTTGAATCGTGTTCGAATTGCACCGAGTTGGTCCTTAATTGCAAGAATTCATCTCCGTTTGTATCGATTTGGTCTTGGTTTTCGTTATCTCGCATTAGTTTTGCACCGAATCGTTCTGCGGTTGCACAAAAATGATCGTGATTTACGTTGGATCAGTCTAGGTTTATGTTGAATTGCTTTTGATTTGCACCGCTTGCTTTATTTTTCGGTTCGTGTTGCTGCTCTTGTACTTGCTGGATCTCGACTGTGCTCCGTTCTGCACCGCTTGTTTTTGGTCATTGACTGTAATTGTTATCAGTTGTGCCAGGAGAATCTCCAGTTCATCTTGACTGAAGCTTTGGCATATTCGCCGGAGCTCCTTGATGCTTTATGAATTATATCTGCTTTTCTCTTTGGTGTTGCAGCTTTTGCATTGCTTCCCCGATTTATTTTTCACGGCCTTCTGTTGCGAATAGTTGGACGGTACTTGCTTCTTCTTGAAACGTCTCACTATACCTTTCTTGCAAGCTTCTTCTTTCTTGCCTTTGTTCTTGTCTTTTTGGTTTTGGCGTGTTCGGGTCGAATTCTCGCATTATTTCTTCGATTTCTTTGGTTATATTCGAGCTTTTCGTTGTTTCGGGCGTCTTTTCGCTTGGTAGCTCCTCACGCCCGACGTTCTTTTTCGTCGCCGGTTCTTTGCCGGTCGTTGCGCTGAGTGGTGTGCTCTGAAGTGGCATTTAGTATTTTAGAATTTAAACAAGCTTTTGTAAAACGTCCTGGTTATGTGGTCTACTAAATTGCTAGCACGATATAAATACTTTCTATTTTGGGTTCTGCCTTATTTAGGATTGGGGGTTGATTTTGGGATTTTCGAAAAATACTGACCACTTTATTTTATTTATACTTTGTCCCACTTTTACCCAAATCGTGGTCACTATGCTATTTTATGTTGTTTTCCCAGAGGTAGAGATTGGATTGGGATTTTTTCTTATGACAGTTATCGGTTATAAAGCGGACGGGATTCGTCACCGGATATCATATAACCATTTATGATCGATTTCAGGCAAATGGCTATTAGAACCAAAACTGTTCGCTCTTTGCAACGCACTTTTCTGTAAAATCTGCATTGTTTCCTCACGGTGTTCTTGGCCAAGTCCAGTAACTTTTGTTTCAAAAAAGGAACTACAAGATTCTACATTGACTACAGAGCACCAAGAAGGACATTTATTCACTGACTAAGTGCAACGACTTATTTTATCTTCTAGGATAGGCTAACTACTATCTTTTGTCACATGTGATGAGGGGTTACAGTTAAGCAGCCACGAAAGAAAAAGGCAGAAAAAAGACAGCGTTTGTTACTTACTCTGGCTTTGTGAGTAGAAAGTTATGCTTTATGGATTATGCAATGCACCTACCACTTGTCAGAGATTCGCGGAAAAGGTCTTTAGAAGGTTTGACTACAAAATTCTGTGTATGCTAACATTTGATGATATACCTATCTTTTCGGAGGTAAGATTTTAGTTCATACTGTTGGCCAATGTGGAATTCAGCCTGACCCTAAAAAGTTAAAACCAGCACAATCGCGTATTTCTCACACAAATAACGGAGTTAAAACGTTTTTGGGGACGACTAGCTGCTATAGATGACTTGTTCCATGCTAGTGTATAATTGTTGAACCATTACATAATCTTTTGCGTAAACACGCAAACTTCGTGTGTTTAACTTCTTGCAACGAAGCTTTTGAACAACTGAAATCATGCCTAACAAAGCACCTGTATTATGTTTCCTGACTTTAAAAGAACTTTTAATGCGTACTGACGCTAGCGAGGCAGGAATAGGTCCAGCAGTCATTCAAAGCCAAGACATTTATTGAAGACCGATCGATTACGCTAGTCCATAAGCGTCTTAAAGGCCCGTCTGCTTTTTGGGGTAGACTGTTGGCGGCAGGGGAGAGATCCTTAAGGGGTGGGGATTAGTCTACCCGTCAACGACATTTTTGCCAATTGTACCCCAATTTCTTCCGATTTCACCCCAATTCTCGCTAGTTTTGCCAACGGGGGTGGGTTGATTCGGGACCCTTGGGGGGAGGAGTAGATATGGCTTCGGGCCAACTCTTAAGAAACAACGCTCCTACCTACCTATCGACACCGATACGCTAGTCTTTTTTACAATTATCACAGCTAAGCTTATTGAAAAAGACACATTTGGTGTTGTATGGGCAGTTTAATACTTTAGGGCTTTAAAACCGTATACAGTTGTAACAGATTATGGACCTCTAAAGTGGTTACTTGAGCACCAACATACTTCACCGAGATTACATCGTTGGGGTTTAACATACTAGAAACAACTTAACCATAGATTACATTCCTGATGAGAAGAAATGTGTTGCTGATGGGTTATCTAGGGCTCAACTTTGTACCGTAATCCGGAGGACTACAAGCGCGCAACGTTATTGTAACTTAGTAAGTACACGCCTATATGCACCGGCAGAGTAGAAAAATTAGACTTAAGGAAAATTAAGCAACTACAAATCCAAGGTCGCGAGCCAATCTCACTAATACATAACTTGCCAAATATTACTTCTGCTGAAACCTCTAGGAACTGCAGGCTTATCAATGGGATAATATATAGATGTTTTATATAATGACTTGTTCACGATAAGTTGGGTGCAGCCTGACTTAGCCTTGTCCGGTTATCAAGGTAGACTCAATGGACATTGCTGCAGTATGAGCTAGCTATAGGTTTCTTCTTTGCAGTCGTATGTAGCTCTTTGGATAATCTCTCTAGTCTAGGCCTACTATATAGGCAGATTAGTGTCCTGGCTGACTGATTTATGAGGTAATGTTTTGATTTATACTATAATCGTAGAAATTCGAATTTTAACAGTTGCCGAGGCGGAAAATTCAACTTTTGGATTTGTGTCGAGCCTTCCGAAGGCTTCGGGAGTAGTGATCACGACGTTTCCATCGTGATTACTGTGGCAGATGTCTACCAAGTTCCAGAACCGCACCGTAGTGTCAACCTTTTCTTCAAAACTGACTACGATGCTGTCAATGCTCATACCTCATGCCTCATCTGGATATCTATTTTTGCCTCACTGGAAATCGATGATGCTTGGGATCCATTCATCAGAATTTATAATACAATCGTTGACTTGTTCGTATATTCTGTGTCACCGTCACCAAACATTTATAACCAACCATGGCTGACTGGCCGCCATGCCAAACGGAGCAAGCGGTCGAAAAAACGAGGATGGCGGATATACATATGTTCCGGTTATGTCTTTTCACTCTATAACGAATACCAGCGAGCTGCTACGGCTCACCAAGAAGCTATCTGTAGCGCCCGCAGGAAGTACAGAACGTAGATTGGCCAGAAACATCGGACGCGACAGTAAGAAATTTTATAGATACGCGAAGAATCCATAAAACCGGATACTTCAATGAGTGCAATTATTGATCCCGCTGGTGACTTGTTGCCCGATCCCGCAGCAATAGCCAACTGTATCAACGGCCATTTTGGGTATAATATCGATGAGCTTCCTGAGCCTGTTCCAGTGCCATCACCCGGCTGGGTTCCTGAATCCATCAATGATGTGCAGTTCTCTGTAACAGATGCCAGCCAGCCAATTGTCAGCGCTGGATGTAGGAAAGTCAGTCGATCCCGCTAGCATCAAGGCTGTGGTGTTGCAGCGATGTGCAGCCGAGCTTGCCCAACCCCTTTACCTTATTTTTCGCAAATTCCTCGTAGTGGGCGAGTCCTGATAGATTAGAAATCTGCTAATATTGCTCCCTTACCGAAAGCATCAAATTGCCGGAAACTTGACGATCTTTGCCCAATTTGTATAACTTCCATATGTACTAAAGTGCTTGAACGTCCAATTCCGGATACCATAGTACAGTTTCTTGTTGGAAATAATCTTTTATCGGAAAATCAACATGGGTCACTCAGCGACCGATGGGTCATATCCAATCTTCTTACACACTAGGATATTCTTGTCTCCATTGCTTGACGATCATTCACTTCCTGGTGCTGTTGATAAATATATATTTACTTCAAGAAAGCTTTTGACACTATCTCGCTCCGCCGACTTTTATTCAAGTTGACTGTTGCGGTGGCAGGCTGCTTGCTTTGTTAACCGATTTCTTATCTGCCAGGCGGCAACGGGCCGTCAACCAAGGAACAACGACACCGTCACGGAAGTTCGTAGTGGGATCCCCCAATGAACCATTTCAGTCTCATATTACTTCCTCGTCTATATAAACGACCTGGTGGGTAGAATCCAGGACCTGTGCCACATCGATTTATTCGTCGACGATATACGTTTGCAGAGGTGCATCAGCAATGCGAATGATTGCCACATTCTGCAAGAGCTTTGTATGAGTTCGAGCTGTGGTGTGATGAATCCGTCCTGGTTCCGAAGCTGGTAAAGTGCCATACGTTCCGCAT
This sequence comes from Trileptium ribeirensis, assembly GCA_030248225.1. Taxonomy (NCBI): domain Eukaryota; kingdom Metazoa; phylum Nematoda; class Enoplea; order Enoplida; family Thoracostomopsidae; genus Trileptium; species Trileptium ribeirensis. The sequence continues at coordinate 40,434 of JASANE010019038.1, forward strand.
TCGACCCAGTATTGATTTTATACCTTCTTGGCACCGGTTCGATCGACCAAGTGTCATCTATTCGTAATCTTGGGATCATTTTATCGGATGACCTGCATTTCAACGACCACGTTGATTACGTTGAGAAGCAAGCTAATCGCAGGATCGGCGTGATCTGTCGGTATCCCGTTCGCCGACGTCATAACCCCATTGCACAAGGCATACGTACGCCCTGTGCTGGAATATGGCTCAATAATCTGGTCTCCTCAATACTCGACACTCATCAATCGCCTCGAAGCTGTACAACGCCGATGGTTTGCGTATCAATAGACACTTGGATAGCATCATCTCTATAGCAAATCAGCGTATAGGTCTATTGCGTCGATCAATCGTGTCCAGGAATGTGCATATCATTGTCCCACTATACAAAGGCCTTGTGCGACCTATTTTGGAGCATGGTGCGGTTGTACGATCGCCTCAGCATACCGGAGGAATGGAGAGATTGGAGAAAACCCAACGTCGATGTCTCCGTCTCGCTAATGACAATACTCTCTCCTCAATGTCCTCCCTGCGCAGTCGTAGAGAGACTATTGATCTTGTCAACGCCTACAAGATTCTGCACCGTGACACTATCCTCAACCCTAATGATCTGTTTTCTCGATCTCACCAATTACTACGAGGTCATGACATGAAGCTCATCCACCCTTCTGTTGGAACGAATGTTCGAAATCACTTTTTCACTTGTCGGGTGATCAGACCATGGAACAACGAAGATTCTGATACAGTTCACTCTATCTCTTTAGACAAATTCAAACGTTGTTTGAGGAAGGTGCGCCAAATACATAACTAATGCAAGCACCTCTAAAGCGTCTGACGATAAGATCTGAAATTAATTCTTTTATTTATTTAACTTCGCGTTTGTCATGTTAATACTCCTGATGAGATAGCTACAGCGGAAACATTTTTGTTTTTAGGTTATCTTAACAGTATTTATAGCTGGGTTCCTTTTAGTAGGCTCCAGGGTCCCGGGGTTAAAATTCCATTTTGTTAGATTTTTTTCTCTAAATAATTTATTAGATGTCTGCCTAAGTTTTTGGTTTTCCAAAATTTTAAAATTTATTTTTTGTTTACCTAATTTGCATCTTTACAGCATATTTCACTAACTAGCTGTCTAGTTTAAGTTGTTTTTAGTTTTACAAATCAATCTACCTTCTGATTTCGTCCAATGTGGTTGCTATCGGAACGCTTACTGTTTTATATAGCTTAATGTTTTATTATTGTGGTGTCGCAATTCTGATTACCTAGCTATTGGCTAGGCGGCGGCAGATATGTTAATTTCGTGTAAATCAACAGTCTTGTCGGGGAATTTGTAGGCTGCTAGAGGATTCCCGGGGCAAAACCCTAATTATTATATTTTTTCACTGAATAGGTTATTATATCGTTCCCTGAATTTTTAAAATCTCAAATTTCTAAATCTTATTTCTTTTCTTTTATCTAATTTGCATAATGTGTTGTTTGTTATTAGCTAAGTCTAAGTTTAGCTTAATTTTATTTTAATATCAATTTGGTTCAGGACGTGATCGAGTTAACGGCTTGTGAAGCAATTACATCGCTTAGTACTGTTTTAAATGTATTAATTATTTCCGGGTTACGTCAACCTAGCTAGTCGTTTTTGTTTTATATACGTATTATATGGCGGATGTTATTTTTGAATTATCAGCTTGTAGGAGAGTGTAAAAGTGGTGCGTAGACACTATCGCTTTTGATTTTTGGTTCGATTTACCTGCTTGTACGCAAAGAATTGCGGATTCTTGTGGCATTAGTGTTTATTACCGGAATTGTTGAATGAGCAGAAGGAGCTTATACTCGGCCCTTCTGGATATATTTATATCTCAAGGCGCCTATACTCGGGCCTTTAGTACTACTACTTGGCAAGGAAACGCCTATACTCGGGTTTCCTTTAAGTAACTGCTGCAGAACTACTGAATTCCTTTAGTACCAAGAGTGCGCGGTTCCTGTGCGCGGTTCCTTATTGACGTCACAGATTATAGTGAAGCTAGCATGGAGTGAAGGAGAGGACTATGGTTTGCAATACAAATAAGTATCTTTAGTCTATTATTAGTTTAATTAGTAACACTAACCTTCCTTATAAAACCAAAATAGTGGCAATAAGGCGTATTAAGTGCGATAGGTAGTAGTAAAATAGTAGATTTAGTAATAGCTTACAAATTTCGGCCCTGTGTCGAGTGAGAAGTATTCCAGGGCGAGAGTGACGTGAGTTCAGAATTAATTAGTAGTACTACTGGTGCCCTGCGGCAACCGTCCGGACCCTAGTATCAGTAGTACTGTTCTTGAGAAGACCGGGTGAGTAAGGGGCGACGATTCGATTACCTCCTCGAGCCACCGTAGATCCCATTCGTGATTGTTTCTGGAACGGTGTCCATCGGGCAGGAACCTTTATTCTTACCAGGATCGTGGAAATCATAGCATACCATTTTGGGAAGATAAGGCAATTGAATAGTTCCACGACCGGTCTGTCGTCCCCAGTCGGCAGGGGACCGCGTTGTAGGACTGAAAATAAGAGACAGGCGGAGCGAACATCAGAGTTCGCGCCTGAGACATGGAGGCATCTTTTGAAAGCTTTTAAACTGGGCGCAGCCACAACATGACGCGGCAGAGCGTTCCATGGGCGGACTACACGCAAAGCAAAGCTTTAGAAGTAGGCGTTGACGCGTGCACTCGGTTTTAAGAGTTTGAATTCATGTCCGCGCAGGATATCGTTATTAGCAAGAGTGAATATTCGTGAGAAGTCATAATTAAAGTGGCCGTGAAGTAGCTGATAAGTGAGAATCCGATCGGATCGTGCTCGTCGAGTTTCAAGTGATTGTATCGACAAAAATCGTAGGCGTTGCATATAATCCATACCGAACCTCCCCATACGATTCCCTGTCTGGTATGGTCAGTGAGGCTAACTTTGAACCGACGGCTAACTTTGAACCCAATTTGACATTGAACTTTCGGTGGCGTTGAATTGCTTCTGCCTAAGTTTTAGGCAGCAAAATTACATTCATTTTAAAGATTATCGTTTTTAGCACCGGCTGTGCAACTTTGAGCATAAGTAAGTACGTCATGTTTGAATATTGGCGATGCCTAGAAAGGTAGCCAATTTTTCCTAAAAATGGGCGTTCTAAAATATTAGCGTTTTCTGCAATAGCAAGTTGACTGCTCCACTAGGTAACAAAATGTCTGGATTTTACGCTTAAAACAAGTTACCAGTTTTTTATTGTACCTTATGGGGTATGTTGCGGCATGTCAATGTTACCCGCAGGGAACAGGCTAAAGTAGGCTAACTTTGACATGGATGTCAATGTTACGGCTACGTCACCGCGTTCGAATATTTTGGTTTTAGATAATCTGTGGACAGCCCAACGATCGTCACCTTTCATTCATTTTGGACTTAAAAGCATAAGCTTATAACCACCAATATATACGAATACATTATATTTATTTTTGCTCATGTATGCTTTTTGCTGCAAGGGATTTTCGATTATTAGATTAGTGAATTAAAATGTCTCGTCGAAAGCGTGACTATAAAAATTACTCGCAGGAGGATTTAGAAAAGGCGTTGGACGATATTCATAGTAACAAATTGTCTATCAACTAGGCCCATGTAGCTTATGGCATTTTCAGGGCACACTTAGTCACAAGAAAAATGAAATGCATACCGGAACGGTTGGTCGTCCATGTGTGCTAAATAACGAAGAAGTAACGGAATTAGTCAACAAGCTGCTAGAAGTTTCCGATTGGGGGTTCCCTTTCAATAGCGAGGACCTCAAATTGGTGGTTAAGTCCTACTTGGATACCATCGGCGTTAACGAAGCGCGGTTCAAGAACAATTACTTTGGAAAAGACAGGGTGGTCGGGTTTTCGAAGCGCCACAGGGACCGTTTGGTTAAGCGTATGGCTGAAAACTACTCCACCGCACGTGCCAAATTTTCTCGCGAAATTGCACAAAAATATTTTGATAATATGCGCGTGACGACTCAAAATATCCCTGATGAAAATGTGTTCAATTTCGATGAGTCCGGGCTACATGACAACACCAGCAAACAGAGAATTTTTGTAAAGCGTGGAGCGAAACACGCTCGTTTGGTTCGATATACATCGAAATCTGTAGTTTCGGTTATGTTCTGCTGTTCGCCGGCTGGAGTTCTATTTCCGCCGTATGTTATATATCGAGCAGAAACCCTTAATTCAGCGTGGATAGACAGGAGGCCCAAGGGAGCTCCATGTGATAAGCGATGCTGCAAAGTTTGGAGCAGATATGCCGTAACGAAGCACGGATGGATTGACACGCCAACCTTCGAAAACTGGTTCGAGACATTTTTTTACCACACGCTATTGCGTTGGATGGGCCGAAGCTCCTAGTGGGCGACAATTTGTCAGCTCACTTCAGCCACAAAGTGCTTTGCCTTTGTAAACAGCGTAACATACGTTTTACTTGGTTGCCTCCGAACAGCACCGACCGGACTCAGCCGTTGGATTTAAGGTTTTTCGCGCCTTTTAAAGCAGCATGGCGCGCAACTCTTACTGAATATCGGCATGACGAAAATCGCAGCAAACCGATTCCAAAATATCACTTTCCTCGTTTATTGCTCAAAGGGTTGCAAAAGATGGCCGATATACCGTCTGTCCTGAAATCTGGGTTTAAAGTTAGTAAAATTGCATATATATAACTTATGTTTGGTTTTATACTAGTATCTCGTCGCATCATCGTGATTTGCGTGTTCGAACACCTATACCCGCCATCTTTCGACGTAAACACATATGAATTTCAAATATACGTATTTGACGAAACTCCCTCGCTTCGCTCGCTCCGGTTCAATTATCATTACGCAGCCCCAAATTTGTTTCTGAATGTACTGTGAACTGGTCTCGTGACTTAGAATGTGACTAAAATTTTACATGTAAATGCAATCATGAAATGATTACGTACATGTTTTATTTTGAAGCGGAGAAATTATGTGGTATGAAGTTGTTTTTGATTTGATCCGCTATTGAAGCATTCCAATGGCGACTTGTATTTGTTAGCTTGTGTTTAGAAGTTCTTGCGTTTGTGTGATAGATTTTAGTATTTAACCACAATAATGGACACTTGCACTGATTTAGCATTTACAAATATCGCAATATCGCGTTTAATTTTAATTGTATCAACTGCCACGTGTTATTTTTTACTATATATTGCACCATTCCAGGAATCTGGCATCGTGCCGTCTGACCCAGCAGTCGTCTTAGACAAGTTGCCTCAAAAGCGCACGGCTGACGCTAGTACTATCCATGGTGCCTTCGACGATAAGTGGGAGCAGTTTCGAAGTGGCTTTACTGCTGCGAAACCGCGGGGTGGCAAGCGTATCCGTGTTGCGCCCGGCTGGTCACTGTCGGCAGACGACTTTGCTGATGACGAGGAGGGAGCTGGAGAACCGGAAGTTTCTACATCCGCAGAGACTTCGGCAGAGCCGTCTGCACGAACGTGGGATACCATTATCGCTGGACCCTTTGGCATTTTTGACTTGAATTATAAGGATTTTGTTGCAGCTGTTTATGAAGGCAGTTGGTATGTCGTGCAGATAAACGACGTCCATCGTGAAGCAGAGGATGTGCTTTATTACATAAAATTTATGCAGCCAGATGGTCCAGTTACCGAATTCAGCTGGCCTAACCGGAAGGACGAAGAGGGTTGGTTCGATCGCGTTGACGTCTGCGAAGCTCAAAGAAGCTCCAGCGCCGTCAAATAGTAGTTGCCGTAGCTTCCGAATTTCTTCACTTACAATGGACGAAATTGAAGAGGTTTTCTTGGAAGCTCTGGCGGACTAGATACGTACATATATTAATTAGAAAAGCTTTTACTTTGGCACTAAATTAATGTTCGTTTTCAATTATTTTTATAATATCAAGGTGTTTTGTTTTGTTACGACAATATTAACGTTACTGTCCGTCGTTTATTTAAGACTTTCCTGCGTTTGCGTTTCCTGTGTTTAGTATGTAGCTTCGCGAAGAATATATTGTGCAAACGTTGTAAGGAACAGACTTAGTCGTGTCGGCTTTTGCAAGCCGTAATGGCCAAAATAGAAATAAATTAGCATATATGACGCAGTTTCAAGGTGCATTTTGCATTACTAATTTGACAATGACAGTACAAATTTTTTTGCGATTAAACATTTAGAACCTCAGAGTAGTTTATATATAACAGATATGTGGTTTTTTCTCTTGTTGTTGTTGCACATGAGTTGTGCAGCTACCGTTTACTTTTTTTAAAAGCCCTAGGGTGTCAAAGTTATCCTACGGTATGCAATCTTTGACATAAACCACGAAATCCGTGTAAAAGGACCGGGGTGTCAAAGTTAGCCTAACTTTGACACCCCTTGGTTTTTCAAAAAAAATTCGACAAAACGATAATATAGCAGAACACAGAATTGCACACAAGAACGATAAACCACGTTCCACCCTTGGCTTATAAAAGAATGCGAGATTATCGTACAGTTCTAAATTGCCATAGTGCAGAACATTTCAATGGTGTCAAAGTTAGCCGCGCTGACCGTAGGACGTATGAAGTGAGAAACTTCATCTGCACAGTAGTCGATCGCTACCGTACAGTTTTAGTAACTGTAACATAACTGGCACTACTAGTGTAAATCTAAGGCCTAGATCCAGGTAATCAGATAATCGCATAGTGGCTACCGTCCGGCGTCATTGTGTCAATCCACAAGGGCTTTAATAAAGTAACAAGTAACTCAAATTGGAACCGCTATCGTTCAAGTATAACCCTCCACCATTAGTTGTGATAACTTAGGGTTAAGGAATAGGCCGATACTTCTTAGTTTTAAATAAATTAAGAACTAAAGTACTAGATAGGGATCGTCGAGCTCAGTGATATCAGTGGCTGAAGTATTGCAGACTTTAGAGTCAGACTGTGCATTAGTGAACGTCAGACTGTGCAAAAGAACCTGGTACAGTATAAGCGTGAAGGTGAGCTGAAAAACAACTAGTACTAAAGGATGGTAGAGTCTTTTTGGTTACGAGTGCGCAACTAATCGTAGTGCAAAGTTGGTGTGAACCTATGCGAGCAAAAATACGGCACAAAAGAATAGTACTGAGGCTTTCGAAACGAGCACTGAGGAAAGTACGTATTCGGATACGGTCATCAAGATTTAGTGCCAAAAGCACTCAACGGTGTTATTAGTGCCTAATGTTTTGTCGTTTCGTAATAAACATTTTATATTCGTGTCTGTTGCCTAACTATCTGGAACTCAAGCAATAGAGCCGCACAAGTATCCCGCCGTATCGCAAAATATAAGGCACTAGAGTCGCCCACGAAAGAAAGACGCGTGCTATACCAAGCGTCCCGCCGGCATTCTACTGGCCACACCTCGAACCGCACAATCCTTCGGTGACGAATCCAGCCCCTTTTAATAACCGATAGCCGACATAATGAAAAATCCCCATCCAACCCCTGCCCCTGGAACTTTATAGAATATAACAAGCCTATGTTCCGTTATCTCGTTTTTTTGATGTCGTCACTGACACTCTAACTCGGTGCCATAACCCCATTAAGATACGTGCAAAGATTACTCCACGGCTTGATTGCTCAAGATATATGTTCGCCTGTCGAACCGTGTCTCATTGGAATAGTATTCCGCGCGATGTCGTTACTGCACAATCAATCAATAGCTTTAAGAAGCTGCTTCATGATTTGGGATGGCTGCCAACGATTTGACAGTGCCCCTGGTCTCGGGTTTTCCACGTTTATAGCTCATTCCAAATCTCTCAAAAATGGATTCAATCAACCAATATACACATGCGTTTCAATCAGTCCAATCAATCACTCTATTTTCCGCAAGTCGAAAAATCGGCGTATGCTCTTTCTCCGATGTTGCTATTCTCTTCCTCACTCACCAGATATTGCTTCAACGGAGAAGGAGCGTATCTGGTGAGTTAAGTATTTAATCACAAATACTAATTATTTTAGTAATATTATTTTTGCAAAGAAAAACTCAGGAACGAAGTGGCATAAGCTTAGTAAGAGCGATAGTATAACAGGATCACAAATAGATTTAGTAACATATTAAAAACCTCGGCCCCGTGGAGTTGACTGAGTTAGACCAGGGCGAGAATATAGGTGGGACTCAAATAAATATAGTACTACTACTGTGTCGTCGGGCAGCCGTCCGGGGTCGGTGGCATGGGTAGTACTATTCTTGAGAAGACCGGGCGAATTAGGGGCGAGGAATCGATTATCCTGTCGAGTCGCCGTTAGATCCCACTTACAATTCTTGGCCAGCCGTCGGGGGCCACGGATCTACCCATACGAGTAGCCAACCGGACCTCGTCCAGAGTAAGAACCTTCAACTGCAAAGTAGTCGACCGCTACCGTACAGTTTTAGTAACGTAGTTCGGCAGCCGTCCGGGGGCGACTTTTTAACCTAACCGGCACTATTAGCGTAACTCTAAGGCTTAGGTTGTGGTAGTTATATAATTGCATGGTGCACCGGCCGTCTGCGGGTGTGCTTTGGCAACCCACAAGGGCTTAATAAAGTATCAGATAACATATATAACTCTTAATCACTATCGCTCAATAACTTAGGATTAAGGACTAGGCCAAGTACTCTGTAGCTTTAACTTAACCTAAAAGCCAAAGTATTAAATAGGGATCGTCAAGTATACATAAAGTAGTGGCCGGAGTGCATAGTGAAGTGAAACGTCAGACTGTGCAATAGAGTCAAGAAGTCAGGCTGTGCGAGAGAGAAAGTCAGACTGTGCAAAATTTAGTGTCAGACTGTGCAAGTATTGCCGGTGTAAGCTTAGCGTGATCAAAAAAGCGTTACTAAAGAATAGCGCCGCGTTTTTTGTTACGAGCTTGAGGACGATATCGAGTATGTCACGGCTACCAAAGATTGCCGCAACCAGTATACGAAAGAATAGTGTTATTCTAATATTTTATCGTGCCTTATAAATCTTTACTTTACTGTTGCCAAACTATCTGAAACTCGAGCAATAAGAGCCGAGCAAGGATCACGCCGCATCGCAAGATATAGACCGAATACCGATCACGAAATGAAAGACTCGCGCCGTACAAGCGTCTCACCGGCATTCTACTATCCACAGCTCAAACCGCACAATCCTTCAGCTGTCGGGCATCCACCAGGATACCAGGGGGAAAACCGGACCAAAATCTCCCCCTAACCCCCAAAATTCCCCAAAAAAATCCGGGTTGGTCACCAAAATCTCTATTATATCACTCCTTCCCGTTTTGTCTTTGCGATTTTCTTTTCGTTTCCTTGTTTCTATTTAGTTGTTTTCAACTAATACTGATTTGTATAATTAGCATTAGTTACTTATGTTAGCTAACACGTGTTAGCTCTGTTTTTGTTGTTTCAGTTCAGTTGTAGATCAGGTTAGGTCATGGTTGATGTCTAGTGAGTGTACGCTTTCGGTGTACTATTGTTATTGAAAACAAGTTTCATCACCATATGCATCGTTTATTTGTATTTACGGTGACTTACTCGAATTACCTTTTCGATCCTATTTTAATTTGTTAATTGTGTCGACTGATCACCTAGCTAGCTCTACAATACGAAAGTTGTGTTTTAAACGAATATTAGCGGTTTCTTTCGATAAGTCTATGATTAGATTGATACCGCGCAACTGTTATCGGATTCTAATCTTGGTTTTGATCCTTGGTGATTTATTATCAAATTACTCAGTATATAAAAGCTTTTGGAGTGTTGACACGATTATATACTGGCTAACCTTGCTAAAAAAATTTAACGTTGAGTAGACCAACCTTCACAAACAGGTATAATTGTATCTTATTAACTTAACCTAGTAATATTGCCATGCCCGTATCAAAATCTGAGTTGAGCACGAGCGTAATAACCATAACGGCCCTGCCCATAGAGTTTCAAAGTATGACCGGTAGTTGAGAAATACCTCGTGGGAAGGAATTACGTTATCATACCCAGGATGAGTTCGGGAGGTGGATAACCAAAGTAATTAATTGGGAATTAAAGAGTAGATGCCACTACTAACCAATTATAGCGGGCTCGTCAGCCGCCCGGAGACGGGAACATTAATATAAGGGCACGTAATTAGCGTAATGTACTAACAACAACTACAACCGGCGATCAAGGAATAACTAATGTAGAACGGAGCACGGTCGAAATTCAGCAAATGCGAGAATATCAACAACCGTTTACGAATAATAAAGCAACCGGGATAAATCAAACCCAAATCGGCACAAATAAAATTCGACTGGGCGCAAACCAAGCACAACGGGGCGCAAGTCAAAACCAATTTGGTGCAATTCAAAGACGATCAAATGTACATCAAGAGCAAAAGGGTGTAAATCCAGACTAATTAAGCGCAAATTATGACCAAATCGGTATTATCCAAGCGCAAAATAACGAACACCATAATCAATCCGATCCAAATTACGACCAAACAATCTCACAAAAAGAAGGAATCGACATATATCAAAAGCGTTTTAAAGGTGAATTACGGCAAACCTAATACAAGTTACAAACTATTTGGCGCAAACCTAGACCAGTGCAGCGTATATAAATCAACAATAAGCCAACAGAGAGCAATACATTATAAAACAAAACCGATTCGATGTAAATCAAAACCAATTCGGGGCAAATAAGGAACGAACCGATACGAACCAAATTCGAATCAATACAGATCGTGATCAAATGAATTTAAACCTCGATCAATTCAGTACACGGACAGAACGAGTCGATACAAATCAAAGTCGACTTTATACAAACTGCGATCGATTTAATACAAATTGTGAACAATTGGGTATAAACTATGATCAGTTGTATACGAATAAAGAACATATCGAAGCAAGACAGTGCGATAAGCCGAGTGCAACCCAATAAAAATCAAATACAAATTAGAGCGCACACAGAACGGATCAGCACAAGTCAAGCGGTGAATACAAGAAACCAAGAGCAAGTACCGCAAATAATAATAAATAGCGGTGCAACCCAAATGGCGAACATCACAATCAAGAACAGACTACGTATATGACAACGAATAGCGGCGCGTTTCAAACAATACCTGGAGTCAATACCAACGAACAGCAACCGGTGTAACGGAAAGCGTGGTACACGAATGCTATGTTACAACACCAGTAGCCCCTCAATATAATCAAACCCTATTCGTCGCAAACAATTCAGTATTAGCTTCAATACCATACATGTATCCCGGATTAGTAATCCTGGAGCACCATTAGCTACAGCAACACTATACATGTATCATTATCAACAACCATAGAAAGTGGCAACGAACCAAACTAACAATCAGGGTCAACAAAATTGTGACATAATGACAATGAACCAACAGTTGATTGAAGCGCTGATCAAAGTGACGACTAAAGAATCGCCACAAGTACCGAATACAATGCAACAAGCGATTGGCCAAGCAATTATGGTCAATATGGAAAATGAAGTACGAATCTACAACCGTACAAGGTCGAAACTAGTTTCGAAAAATTAAGAGTTTGAAAAAGCGCTAGCTCAAGACGGCATTGACGACGAACAAGAAAAACTCTGTGTATTCAAAGTACAAATATGAGGAAAATCAGAAGAATACTTGGAGGTACTGACGCTCGAAACAGCCAAAGAACTATGTAATTATAGTGAATTGATTAAGAAGTTTAAAGAATGATTCGATGTTCTAAGACACATATGAACAAATTGCAAAGCTTACGGCAAACAAGAACAGTTAAAGATTTCATGGAAGAGCTACGAGTATACGCAGCACGGAACCTGACCGAAAGGCTTACCCGAGGTAGTTGTCGAAGAGGTCCTCAAGTCGACACTAATGACGGGATTAAAGAACGAAATTAGAAATCGCTTATGCACAAGAAGAAACCTTCATGACATTATCGGAGAAAGCCGAAGCAGTCGAGAATTTGGATCAACAAATGACGAAGGGATTACAAGATACGAATGAGAAACGACCAAAGTACCTGGAGATCCAATCAAAGCGATCGAATCATTTTACTAGAACCCAAGCAAGACCAAAGACATTATCGGTCAACAAATGTGGCGACCGAGGTTGGGATAAACAGGATTTTTCAAAAGACTCATGTAGCCCAAAAACGCGAAAATGGAAATAACTGCGCAAGCTCTTAGGTTATGGAACCTGGCCACGAAAGGCGTACCCGAGCCAATTGTCGAAGAGGTCCTCAAGTCCGCTCTAATGACGGGATTAAAGAACGAAATTAGAAATCGCTTATGCGCAACAAAAGAAGAAACCTTCATATTATCGGAGAAAGCCGAAGCAGTCGAGAATTTGGATCAACAAGTGACCGATGGACTACAAGATACGAATGAGCAACGACCAAAGTACCGGGAGATCTAATCAAACCGATCGAATCAAATTACTAGAACCCAAGCAAGACCAAAGACATTTATCAAATGTGGCGACCGAGGTTGGGGCAAACAGGATTTTTCAAACGGCTCATGTGACCCAAAAAGCAAAATGGATATATCTCCGCAAGCGCTCGAGCTATATAGGTATTTTTGTATCACTTCGAAGAGCAATTCATTCTCCCTGTTACTGCAAAGAGTGTGCTCTATTGTCAATGTTTACGCTGCAGGGTTGGGTTAAGGAGGATTTTTCAGTGGGAGATGTGACCCAAAAAAGCTAACGTAATATCTCCGCAAGCGTTTGAGTTATGTAGTTGCATATAGTGTGCTGTTATTTCCACGATTTATGCTACAAGGTTGGGTCAAAACTGTCTTCACTGGGCCCATAGGACCTAAATACACGAACATTGTAATATCTCCGCAACCGCTCATACTATATATATATGTGTAAGGTGTGGTATTTAGGTCTCATTTTGTACAGTAATTCATTCTCTATGTAGCTGCAAATGTGTGCTGCTAGTGTCATTAATTACGCTGCAGGGTTTCGTTAGGTCAGTAAGGGTGTGTTAATGGTCCCATGGTTACTTAACATAAACGTAAATGGTATATAGTATCTCTAAACGCTCGAATTTTATAAAATATAGGTTTTGAAGCAAACATCTTCCAGATAGCAATCGTGAAGCACTTGGTTTTTCTTTTCAACGGCATGCATTTTTGAAATATCTCAACGCACTTTTGTTGTAAAACCTAAATGTTGCATTTCAAAAAATAATGGCAAATGTTTGTATTTGGCAGATAATTTTCACAATGCAATCTTAGGACAGGTTGATTCAAAATTATGACAACAAACATAAAATTCACCTTTGTCCCGCAAACTGGCCATCTGTAGAAAATTTTTATATTTAGTTAATTTATTGTTGTTGAGTAATGTTATATGCTCTAACAGAGCTAAGCAGTGGTAGCAAATCGTGTGTCTTTTACTATATTATAGAAATTTTTTTCTCACAGAGCTCTATTATATTTTATTTTCAAATTTGGTAAATTCTTTTTTCGAATGGCAGCGATACGAAAGAAATTAGTTATTGTTGGCGACGGCGCATGTGGCAAGACTTGTCTGTTGATAGTGTTCTCAAAAGACCAGTTTCCAGAAGTCTATGTCCCGACGGTATTCGAAAACTATGTGGCTGATATTGAAATAGATGGCAAACAGGTAAATATGTTTATATCATCCATGCCTATATTGTAGGATTACCTCCGGAGCGTCGAACAATTCTAACACTTATAATAACTCTTGCCTTCCTGAGGCCCATGACCGTACCCCCTATCACCCCATACCATTGCCGCGCCCCCTGACCGCACCCACTATAACCCTACCCAAATGCGGCATAAATTTTAGCAGTTAACAACAAATACTTTAACCACAACGGATGGTTTTAGTCAATGTTTGAAGGGTGTTGGGAACGATTTTACGACATAATAAGTAAACCCTATCGTACTATATCCCATAGACGGCAGTTAGTATTATTATAGCTGTATTGCTCATTATAATTGTACGTATCTCTAAAAGTTGAAATGTCGAGGCAGCTGTTTTTATAACCTCATAGTCTCTGGACCCTCAATCATCTATATAATACCTTACTGATACAAGGTTTATAATAGTCCACAAATTTATTAATTTCCGAGTTAATATTGATATCCAAATCGTTATTGTATAACAAAAAATTAGATGAGATAGTACTGTCCCTCTAAGGTGCACCTTTAATATGTCTACTTGGAAATAATTCATTATATACCAACTCTAACCATTTTATATTGGTTCTGTATGATTGTGGTATGGTTTCTTATACCCCTTAAATTGGGCTAATGACCTTTCTGGGATTCAAAAATTAATCTTTGTATCTGGCTCTCCCAAAAGGCGACCTAGGTGTGTTAAAAAATGAAGTTAGTTAAGTTGCGCGCTCTGGTTACTTCCTGAGCATCATTTTGAGTAACAAGAGTGAACGATGGGATTGAAAACTTATCTTTCTTGGCTATTGGCTGAAGAAGATGATGTCTAACGGATTTTGAAGCGTAGAGAACGACGCGAGCGTAGTTTCCATCATTTCATGACTTTTTGGTGGTTTCCAATGGGTTTAGTGTTTCAGTGGAACCCGATTTCCTGAGTATAGTCTGGCTTATAAGTAGCTTGGTTATATGTTGCGTACACGGCATCAAGAATTTGCTATATTATGTTGTTTCTTTGGTATGCCAAATGAAATAGTATGATTTGGTCTGGAGACCAACGCGATTATTTCATATCTTTTCAGCGGGTGTTGCGTCAGTGAACTTAAATTCTAGAATAAATTTAGTCATCAGTAATTTGGTAATGTATGAAGCATGCTATGCTTCAGGTGTCTTTAGTTGTTTTCGATGGGTTTAGGATCGACGAGTTTTTAGTGTTATTGGGTTCAGTGTCCCCAGAGGCTTTAGAGCGGTACATACATCAAATAGAGCTCACATATGATTACACATAAATGTGAAACCACGTTCGTTTTGATTTACCCTCGGCTTGTGATACTAGTGATACTTATTTCCTGAAAATGGTAGTACCATTCCTCATAATGTTTTTGGCGCCTTGTTAATTTCTGGGATTTAAAGTATGTTCTGACAGTTCAATTTGGAACTTCGAAATAGTGACAAAGCACAGACTACCTTTTTATGCACTAGCGACATTTCACTCACTTTACCAGTAACAAGTTTACTAGTAATTCGCAAGCGAGGGTGAAACGGAGCGTTCGTGGTTTCATCAACACATGTAACAGCCTTGTGTCTGATGTATATATATACTACACTAAAAGCTCAGTAACCGTGAATCCATAGACAAATCTGAAACCTCGTGGACCATAAACCCATCAAAAACTTAAATCTCATGAAGTACTCGTGCTAGTACTAGATAACCGAACGATCGTATTCAGCATGCCTAAAAATCTATATTTAAAGCAGTCTTGATACCCTGTAGGCAATAAGTAACCAAACTGCTCAAAGACAGATTGTATTCTGGCAGTCCGATTCATTGACCCTAAATCCTATGAGAACATAAGAAAAGGTTTGAAATATTCGTGCTTGATTCTAGATAACCAAGCGATCGTATTCAGGCTACCAAAAACCAATAATATATAAACCATTCTTGATGCCCTACTTACAATAAATAACTAAACAAATGTGAACTCAATATATACATTTTGGAATTCAGGTTTGGCAATCCTAAAAACCTTGAAACCCCATGAAAAGATATAATACAGCCTAGTTAGACTCTAAATGTCAAAACCAACGTATTCAGTGTGCTTGATAACCTAACAGACACTCGTTGCAAGGTAAAACGAGTAACAACATGCCGGAATTTGAAAAATCGAAATTTGTGGCAAATTGTCGACGGATCATACGGACCCACAGCGGCCCTGGAAGTGGTCCCACAAAAGAATTCGTGGTTGTCCCTGTTTTTCGATGAGAAATGTGTGTCGCTAGATATGTACTGCGAAAGATTGGTACCCGTATGGCCAAATTTGGTAAAGAACCCTTAAACATGTTTTGCATTTTGGCCCCGAATATATATAATGTCGGAACTGTTCGCGTTCAAACACATCCACTTTTGCGATCGAATAAACAATTTATCGAAATCTATCCACCCGAAGTGAATTATGCGTGACAGAAACAGACAAAAATGACATTTTCACGATTTCCCCCTAGCGCTCTCCGCGGAAACTCCGTTTAAATAGTTGGATAAATCTAGTTTTAAAATATTTTTAATCTATAGAACCGGGTTTATTTTTCCAATTTCCGTTTTGAAAATCTTATAGCCAGTTCATTGATGTAGTGGCATTCAGTAATGTTGCTTTGCAACGGCTGTACGGGCAGTGCATAACGTAGTATATATTGGATAGGCTCATGTATATATAGGTTTCGAGCAGGGAATAACCGGAACCGTCCATTTAAACGGATCCGGAACCGGAACCGGAACCTGGTCTTCGAAATTTATATATAGTAAAACAGATGATGGAAGAAATGAAGGTATAGTGGATTTAAAATGCATTAAAATAAATTTTACATTAAAGTTAATGTATTGCGATTGTATTATTGCCTTTCTGAAACTTTAAAGAGACTAAGGAAGCTAATAATGTTTATTTATCGATAAAATATGTCGGTTTTTGGACATTCAGAGCAAAAAATGTCTTTCACTATACACCATTGCGTATACTGCGTCAAATCGAATGTGCTTACAAAGCTTGGAGCGTAGAATACACACTTTCGCTCTGTCTCCAGTCGCCTCCCTTTACTACACATACGTTTGTTGCATGTTCTTCTGTAGGAAACTTAAAATTATTGGTTTATATGATTCTAAGAGAAAATAATAGATAGAAGGTAATTTTCTAATCAGTGGTCAGAGACACTGTTTAGGCTATCGTTGGACAAACAGTGCCCGTCAGTTAGATCATAATGATGATAACTTTATAATCAGAATGCTATAAATGAGACACTGTGATGCTGCTCGCACAGTTTCAATAAACACAGTTCATTGCCAAGAAAGCAGTTTCTAGCTGCGTTGCAGATAACGTTAGTTTACTTCAATTTAGACTGATTTACCAAGTTTACAAGCGCACTGGCGGGTGCTTGACGCAATTTATGTTAGCCAAGCATACCCTAAGTACTTCTGCGTAAGCCATACTCTGTTACCGAGTTGGACCGATTTAATTCCAACGTATCCCACAGACTTCTGGATGTGTAAAATAGCTGCTACAAGCATCGACCTGGTTTTGATTTAACAAACTCCTGCAGGTTATTATGAAAAATTCCTGCTCAAATTATGTGCCCTACTTACGTTTCACACGACAAATTGGTTAGTTAATCTTTTCTTTTGCTTGGTTGTATTGGAGCTTGATCATTATATATGATCATCAATATATATTACATATGTTTGGTTTACAGGATGAAGCAAAAAACGTGGAAAATTTCAAACAAAAATTTTAAACCGGAATTCCGGTTCCGGTATGGTTTTGCCCTTTGCCGGAACCGCAACCGGAACACGATTTTCGCCGGAACCGGAATTCCGGTTACTCCCTGGTTTCGAGTTAAGCTGTGTTGACAGAATCAGACTTGATATTTAATCAATATCGCCACATAAAAAGTATTGTTGATGCTAATAGTTGTAGTTATTGTTTTGAGCATTGTCTACTTGCATACTTATTGTAATATTTAGGTCGAATTAGCATTGTGGGATACTGCTGGGCAAGAAGATTACGACCGTCTGCGGCCACTTTCTTATCCAGATACTGATGTCATTCTTATGTGCTTTAGCATTGATTCACCAGACTCTCTTGAAAATATACCTGAAAAGTGGACTCCTGAGGTATGTCTTGTGATATTTGTACGATGTCGATTGTAATGTAAGGTGACGTGGGGTATGGTTTTAAACATTAAGAGCTATGGAAGTTGAAGATTCTCGCGCACGCAATATATTTTGTTAAGTATTGATATGACAGACAGTATTGTTATACTGGTTATACGTAGTAAACGTACTGACGAATTTCCTTCAAATGGCGCACAGTATGATGCAAAAAGTTTTCTTGTTCATGTATATATCACAGTCTTGGCTTAGGTACATATTACAAGTCATCACTAAAATGAGAATTTCGATATTTTTAATTTTATGGGTAAAAGAATGTAGTTCTTCACCTGTAGCTTCGTCGCTGCACAAAGCCGATGGTTTGTTTCTTAAATTATCATGTAACCGACACTAGTTGGAGACGTTTTGATTTTGATCATTGGGATCCTATAACATTTCAGATTTTAAGTCTTGTCATACATCCTTTCGTAGAGAGCAACAAATTGTTCAGACTTCTCCCCATGTATATCAGAATAGTGTTATTAAAATTATGCGCCCAAGTTTAAAAAATCCCAAAAGCTGAAATCTTAAAAATTTTGAATAAGTAAGTTTCTAGCCTGTTGGGGTCAGTAATTATTGGGTTATTTAATCCGTTACACACGTTGGGTTCATTGCTTCTAACCTTCAACGGGCATATTATTAGCTTGGGGGTCGCGCAGGGCTAACATTTGGCACTAAAACTGATCAAGATTTAAAGTTTTTTATTTCCATGTATTTTTCGATATAAATGCAAACGTATTTCACCCTTTCACACAAAAAGTGAGGCGGCACCATCTTTAAACGTCGTAAGCTATACCGTACGAGTGTGTTGCATAGATGAAACTCGTAAGTCACCGTCACTCGTCACCGGACAGTGCTATAATATGTAAAACCCCCAACGGAATACCTTTATACGTTTCAGGGATATTTAGAAATACCTGGCGGGACAGGCAGATAAGGGTACTGACACGGCTGTGAAATTTATCAATGCGAATACAAATAATGCTAGCTCGCTTCGCTCATCGCACAAAAACACACTCCTACTAGTAGCTTTATTGCGCGGCAAATGAAGCAAGCAAGCAGTTATTTCCTTGCGCACTGCTAAATTTTACCGTCTGTCGGTCTGTACGGCTATTTTTTCTAAATGTTTTAAGAAAGGAACAATTTGTTCTCATGCGGTCTTTTGCAACTTATAGTTAATATAATAACTTATAGTCTTGTCTCTCGCCCCATATAGCTTTGAGCTATATAACCTACTCCACTCCATGAGGTATCGTAGGCCTGCTTTAAAGAGAATACCGCTAAATTCTGGGCTCTCTAAAATGGGGGAAGGGGTGGGTCACCTGGAATTGTCAAGTGCTCTATGGCAAAAACCGAATGTCCATTTCAAAATTATGGGCTCCCCTCGGTTCACCGCCTCTTGGCAAATTTTTTGTTTCGACTAGTAAAACCTCCAAGGTATATAAAACTTCATCAAAATTTGTAGTAAAATTGAGTCCTGAAGCAAAAAACTTTGTAAATTTAACAAAATTTGCTTCAGCATTGTCTTTTTTCTCAATAAAAAGCGTTTTGGCATTGCTTCAGACCAGGGGGTTCACGCATCTTGGCAAAACTTTCAGCGAATGGAGAGCCCACTAAATTTTGTGACCGAGGGAAAATCGTTTTTAGCTATATCTAGCAATTTTCTTGAGAAAACCGAGGGGTATCAAAAATGGTGCATCTTTTATGTTGCCCGGACAAGTTTGAGAAACACTTTTTGTCAGACTCGCGGATAAGGATATGGGGCATAAAATCGGGTCTCAAAGGACCAATTTTAACCCTTATATATCTTTGAAGGAAATCGTTAATTAGCTTTATATGGTCGCTATAAATGTTTTTGAGGTCACTGAAAGCAATTGAGTGTTTAATTTGAACTTATCCGTGACTGGTTTGGTCTTTTTGGAATGGTACTGTATACTCTGCCCCCCTCCCTCAAGAACTATGCACGATTTCGTGGTTTTCAATCTAATGTCATTTTGATGCAGCTGCTATTACAATAGTATTAAAGGATGGCGAAAACGATGGAGTGATTGGTTCGAGCGTATCTGTGCCCGATTTACCCTTGTTGTCGTGGCACTGTATTCCCCAGGGACCACCCCTCCCGTCGAGCCATGCATGATTCCGTGATTTTCAATCTAATGTTGTAATTTGTTGCATGGTTTTAAACGTTTTCAAGGGTGCTGAAAACGGTGTGATGATTCATTTGAATGTGCCTGTGACCAGTATGCGATATGGCATGATACTGTTTGCCATAAGACCCTTTGATCCATATACGATTCCAAATCTAGTGTTTGTAATAAATCTGCGAATATAAAGTTTTTGAGGCTGGCAAAGAAAATGAGTTGATGAGTGCAAAAAATTACCTGTGACTATAAACGTCGCTTGCTTGTAGGGATACGGCTCGCTGTGCCATCGTGATCTACCTTCTAGTTTTATCGACAAGATAGGGAATTCTGAAAGTTGAAAACATAATTTGACGTACCAGCTATATTGCGAATGAAATTGCAAAATGTTTCTTGAATGGTCCGGAAAATATAACCCAGTAATAATATTTTTAGCTTCCGCTGTAGTAGCTATTCTACATGAGGACAAAGTTTGTAAACATTGTTAATTTTTATGTCAAAGTATTTACTACGTTCAAAAAAGGTTCCTGGTAACGGCAGTAAAACTTGGGAGATAGTGTTATTTAAAAACTGGTATTTTGTGGAAGTAAACCTTAGATCCTCCCCACGATGGACATGAGTCTAAACATGATCAAGCTATGTATTTACGGTAATAACATACGACGGAGCGAATCACCCACACGTAGAGGTGGGGCCATTCACCCGCAAGCGCACAGTGGACAAATTGTTCTGCAAAATGAGTCCAAAAACATTAATAATAGTAACTAGCAAGCGAGGGTAAAATGGAGCGAGAATGGTTTCATCAAGTGGTAATTTTATGAAATCATTTGTAACGGGCTTTGCTTTCTGTTTCATGTATATACTGCATTAAAACCTCTGTATCCCTGAAACCGCTCATCAATAAAACCTCGCGGACCCCAAATACGTCAAAAACAGAAATTGCGCGAAGTACGCGTGCTAGTGTCCAGATACAATCGTATTCAGCATCCCTAAAAACTATATGCCATTCTTGATGCACTATACGCATTACGTAACCAAACTACAGAAAAACAGACTGGATTTTGGCAATCGGGTTCATTAACCCTAAAACCTTTGAAAACATGAAAAGGTATGAAATTTTCATGGTGGATTCTGGTGACCAAACCTTCGTCTTCAGCGTGCCGAAAATCCGATATATATATATAATCCTTGATGCCCTGCAACCAACAAATCAAACATATATGAGAACTTACTACATTTTGGAAATCGGGTTCGTCGGTCGTAAAACCCTTGATACTCCGTGGAAAGGTATACTATATAGTCAAGTTGGACTCTAAATAGCAAAACCGTCGTATGAAGGTTGCTTGATAACCTAGTAGACAATCGTGATGTAAAAACACGCAACAGCATGCCGAAATTTGAAAAAAGCTTATTTCTGGCAAACTGTTGACGGATCATATTCAGGCTTACAGCGGCGCAGGGAGTGGTCCCGCAAAAAGTCATGGTTAATAAAGTTATAGGCCTCGGTGTACTGCTTTTCAAAGTTTGTCTTCGTTTTTCGATACGAAGCCTGTGTCGCGAGATATGGGCTGCGAAACTGGAACCCGCATTTTCAAATTCAAAGAATCCTTAACCTGTTTTTTGCCATTTTGACCTCGAAGATGGGACAGAGCTGATCGTGATCACCTAAAGAGCACATTTTCATCACTTTTGCCATTGAGTAAAAAATTATCAAAATCTGTCTACCCAAAGATGAGCTTATGCGTAACAGAAACACACAAAAAATTTTGACGATTTCCAATTTCCCTCAACAGAAACTCCGCTCGCTCCGTATCAATAACTCGACCGGTTGCGGAGACATTATCATTTTCGTGCATTTTGGGTCTCATGGGGCCCATTGAAAAATCTGTTTTGACACAACCCTACAGCGTCAATAGTGACATTAGCAGCACACCATTGTTGCTACATAGAGGACGACTTGACCTAAAAATGTGACCAAAATACATATAAAGCACGAGCGGTTACGGAGATATTCCTATTTTCATGTATTTTGGGTCTCATAGTTCATTGAAAAACAGTTTTGACCAAACTATTTAGCGTAAATAATATTAATAACAGGCTACATTTAGGATGAATTGTTGCTACATCGAGAATGGATTGCTGCTACTTAGAGTATGAATTTCACTACAAAATCAATGAGACCAAAAACACCCATACATCTTGTGCGGTTGAGGATATATTACCACTTTGGTGTATTTTGAGTCTATTGGACCCCATGACAAAACCCATTTTGACCCAGCGTAAATAATGACAATAACAGCTGACCATTTAAAATATATAGAGGATAAATTGCTTTGCAAAATGAGGCCAAATACACGGCGTACTTTACAACCCGTTTTGACCAAATCCTATATCCTAGAATAACCTAAAAAAGCATTACCAGCAGTCTTATAGAAGCTTTTTCCTGTACAAAATAAAGTCAGTTTTACTCGGATATACAATGGTTGTATAGTTACATTAAGTATATAACGTAATTTTTGTGTCTCTTAGGGACCCAACCCGCTCGAGCCCGCTTTTTCGATGGGGGATGTTGAAATCGGTTTGCGTGCCCAACTAGAGATTTTAAACCTAATGAGTTATCGTACGAATCCAACCACCCAGCCCTAGTTGAGTTATGCGTGTGATCCTAAAAAGCTGTAATGAACATTGTCAAATTTCACCAAGGTGACGGCTAGTAAAGCATTCTTCATTTCGCTCGTTTCTCTCATTACACTCAAAATTACATTAAAATACATTTTGATGATGAGTCTACCAATAAAACTGACATACAGTGTATACTATGAAAATGGACCGAATTTCACAAAAACGCACGGGAATTTGCAAATTACGTGCGTGTGCATTTAAACGCGTTTGCGTGCATGTCCGTTTAAGCAGTTTCACGTGCGTGTGCGTTTAACTGAGTTTGCGGGTGTGTGCAGTTAATTCTGTCCGTTGCTTTGTTTAATATTGCACAAGAATACTCGTGCGCAGGACGGCTGACGACTAGTTTCGCCATTAAACGAACATAAGCATAATTAGTTGATTTTTTAAAGATCAATATAGTAATCAGGACTTGTTTCATTTCCTGAAACGTATTATATCGTAGTTGTTACATCGGTCATAAGTTAAGTCTATATACAGGGTCCCCGCGAATCATTAGACTCCTGGGAAAATCATGATATTTTAGAAAATGCTACAAATGTAATCATTCAGTATCTGAAAATCATCGGAGCACTGGCCAGAGTTGAGTAATTTTTTGTCCCTAAGAAAAAATATAGTTTGCGTTTAATAATTTTTCGTTTACAAGCTTCGGAACAATGAATAATGAAATAACAATAATGATGAAATTATGTTCCCAAATTCTGAAATTGTGTTGGCTTTTTCATTCAGCAGTGATACAGTGGCATACGTTATTGGATTCGAGCTGCCGTGCTATTTTGCCGACAGTTTCGTGACTGCGACCAATATGTTATTTTGTTTGACGAAGCATTGAACTGTGTAGCTCAGCGTGCCCAGCGTGACATTCACATGTGCTTCTAGGATGAGGGAAATGTCTCTACTCGCTACTTATCGTTCATATTTTTGGCCACACGACTGTTTCAGAGATCTTGGGTGTTTTAGCAAGGAGCTGTTTCTGAATGTGTCTATGAGACCCAAAATACATGAAAACACCAATATGTTAGCATTTAGTTGACTGGGTGGTATTGGTATCGTTTTGTAGAGCAACATAATTGTTCTATATATCTGCACAAGCTGTGCTAATTTTATTCTTTACGCTGCGGTATTATCAGAACGTAGTGGAGATTGTGTGTTGCAGGGATGATATCTTTTAAATTCCGTCTGAGTGTGTGTGTGATCGGCCTTAACTCGAGAACGACTTAACTGATTTTCATGATCTTGGGCTCATTCGAACCGGCATGGTCGATTTACCGCGTACATCACCAAGAGTTTTTATTTGGTGTATGGTTCCGAGTGAGGGGTCAAAATTTTTGCCCATTTTAGTACATTTCAGGGAAGCAATGTAAATTTTATCTTAACTTCCGATTTTTTCTGGATGGTTTTATTTCATAGTAAAATGATAAATGTCGATAGCTCTTTTTTTGATTTTCGATGAAGGCTCCGGTTCTGGATTTACGGTGTTTAAGGCACGGGGGTATGCCGCCCCAATGGTTCCTTGACCAAAAATTTGAAAATTTGATCTGACGTCGTTGGCGGCTGATAAGTTTTATCTGTGGGTTTTCAGGCATGGGAAACTCATTGCGGGTTTTGCTCTGCCGCCCCATTGTTCGGGATCAATCATCAAAATGAGGGTTTTTCACCCCATTTTAGTACCCTTCACGGAAGTAAGGTTATTTTTATCTTAGCTTTCGAATTTTTTCTATCTTTGGTTTTATTTCATAGTAAAATGATAAATGGCGATGCGTCTTTTTTGTGTTCCGATTAAGGCTCCGGTTCTAGAGTTATGAGGTTTGAGGTGCGATGCCCCAATAGTTCCCCGACCCAAAATTCTAAAATTTGTTTTGACGTCTTCGGCGGCTGAAAGCTTTCACTTGAGGGTTTTATGTCATGGGAAACTCATTGCCGGTGTTTGTTTTGCTCTGTGACCGATGGGTACGGGGTATGGCCGCCCACAATAGTGTTGTGGGTCAGAGAGCAAAACAAAGGGTTTTTACCTCATTTTAGTACCCTTCACGGAAGCAAGATTATTTTATCTTAACATTCGATTGGCTGATAGCTTGCACTTGGTGTTTTCGGGCATGGGAAACTTATTGCCGGTGTTAGTTTTGTTCTAACTTGTGTGATATTGTATGATATCCACACATACCATATCGACGTATGCTATTGAGAGCTGATTGCCTGTGCATGCAAAAGGCGTAAATATACCTATGCTTCACTACATTCTGCAATATCGATAGAGTTACTAGAATATGTGGTATAATCTCCTTAACTGTTGAAACATGATCACCGATATTAGGCTCATTTTGTAAGTAGATGCTCAATGTAGTTGTGTCCGTATCACAATGTGTCATATTCAGCACCTAGGATTCACCACCTTGGCAATACGACAAGCTGCTAGTATACGTTGTATAAATTTTCGTAGGTTCGTCATTTTTGTCCAAACGTTCCTATAATTCTGGTTGGAAACAAACGGGATCTTCGCAACGATCAACAGGCTTTGCGTGAAATGGCCAAACAAAAACAAGAACCAGTTCGGCCGGGTCCGTTATTTTATTGTTGTATACTTGAATCTTTCCAAACATCCGTGGTTCATCTTTATTTGCAATACCGAATTTCAATAGATATGTTGTATTGTATTGTCACTTCTCGATTAATATTATATTATTCAAGTTGCAACTTAAAAGTTTACTTTCCTGATTTAAGGGGCAGTAGTTTCTTCCCAGTTGTCTAACAGCATCCACAAATAGCTATATTCAGCAATTTCGCTTGAATTTGAGAATAGCAAATAGTATGCTTTCATAGTGTTTTACTGATTTATCTGCGTTACATTTTTCAGTAGAGTCGACTCGTAAATAATATCACAGTCATGTATTTATTCTGGTTTGTCATAAAGTATTCCGGATATAATGGTTTGATTACATTCCGGTATTAGAAATGTTTGAATATTAATGGCCATTATGTATCTGTCCGGAATTTACATTAAGGCTGTTTACTCACGTAACACGCAGTACTCACCAGAAATGACTGGCACTATCTCCGGCGACAACTCTCTATCATACTTCGAACGGCTCTCCAACAAATTAAAAAAGCTCGCTAAAATTTTGAACAGATGTGCAACAAATTAAAAATGCTCGGTAAATTTTTGAACAGATTTCGAACATGTTTCGAATATAATATGAATTTTTATTTATGGCGTCTACTGTATGCTGGTTTGAAGTCTGTATTTTTAATCTTACAATGTCATTATGAAGTTTGTTTAATATGATAACTGAATGTTGTTTCAGAAAATGGTTTGGACTGTTAGTGCTTATTGATTTGCGGTACCAATAGGAATGTTTGTCCGCGGGAATAATTTTATATTAAAAATACAAACTTTTAATTTTCGTGTATGGGAACGTGTTGGGTGGATTATAAACTCATACTGTAATCCTTTGCGAACATACGGGAAAACCCCACATATATAGTAAATAGTCATCGTAAGTTCTCTGCGCATAAATCTATGTTATACTTTTGTTAGTTTTATGCTTGGTTGGTCACAAAATGACGTGCTATCAGGTTTCTCCCAGCCCGTGTACATACCGCTGAATTAAGGTTAAATTTAGTATGAATGAATCAAGACGGTTTTGTTATTTATCAGCCATTCTCTATCATTAGCCGGGCACAAAGGTTGTTCTATTTTTTCACCATCATTTTACGTTAAAAGACGATAATGGATAAAAGAACACGATTTCCGATAATATGGCCTCAAGAAGTAGTAACTGGCAAAAATTATTTGTGCCCTCTACAACAAAAAGCACAGGCTCTCCGCGTCGCGGAAAATTATAGGATAACATCTTGGAAATCTTGGAATTATGCGAGGTCTTATTACAAGTCTTCAAATCCTGGAAATTCGGTTCACGTATCCTGGAAGCTGAACTGTGTACAATAATTGTATTAGCCGCTTATCAATGTGATCTTGCGTTAACATTATACGTGATGTCTTTTTGCATTACAGTAATTTAGCTGGCTACTCCAAACCTCGGAAATTATAGCCGGGGGGGGCAATTTTTTTGCTGGATTTTGTCGCGTTTAAACGTTTATTTTTCTCAGAATTAGGCTTTGAACCGGGGGGGGGGGGGCAACCGAAAATGTCGCCCTCACTTTGGACTAGCCAGTTTAGGGGGCGATATTTAAATTATCAGTTTTACGGATATTATGGCTCAGGTAATATGATCAAATCTTGTGTTGTAGAACAAGGAAAAGCAATGCAAGAACAGATTGGAGCTTATGCTTATCTTGAATGTTCAGCCAAAACAAAAGAGGTTAGTTATGTTTTAGTATTAACACTGTTAACAGTAACCTTTTATGATTAATTTATTTGTGGAATTAGACATGTGGACGATGCGAGGTAATTCATAAAATTACTAGAGATGTGTTCATGCATGCATATTTTCAATTCTGTATTTCGAGCTCACGACCTTAACAGAATCTTCGAACCAGTATAGATTTTTTTTCAATTTTTGCCTTGTCAAGTTTTGAATTGTACTGTTTACTTTAATATTAAAAAATGTAAAAAGAATAAACAACTAAAAGTTTCAACAGATTGCGTTCAGATATTGCGCTGGGCATCTGAACATGCTTACATAGTTCTTAAAACAGCATTTTGGTTGTAACATTGTTACGTTGATATCTGTAATTTTGAATTTGATCTAACACTATTCTCAAGTCATATGTTGTATGCCAGTTTTCCACCATGTTCTAAGCTATTTCTGTTAGTGATTGTCATACGGTTTTTTCTTGAAGGATTTGTAACATTGAATATGAGTATAATATTTCAAAGCTATACATCGTTATGACTTATTATGTACATACTCATATTGACGATATATCCACGGAAAGTTTTGTTTCCACTCTTATTTGATTATTCTGAATGCACTGAGTAAAATTAGCTAATCGAAGAATTCATACCAGCCAGTGAACAAAATTTGATAATCTATGTTATTGGTTTTTGGGGTGATAGGCATGACTCAACAGTGCCTGGGTGCATTGATTGGCCTCGCAATAGCTCATTTGAAAGTTGAAACAACTCTATTTGTGCCTTTAGTTAGGCGCGTGGCTGGATTCCAACAACTCCACCTCACTCTAGAGCTCAGGCCGTAGGGTCCTGGAAAATTTTATTGTCTATTTATTAATTCTCGAAAACCGGTATAGGCATCTGAGTCAAATTGGGCTCTTATTGATAGAGCAAGATAATCCTATACAAGACTTTTTATTATTTTCTGCTACATATCTCTCTAAGGGTGTAGGAATTAAGTCAAAAGTTGTTTTAGCTGTTTGGTGTTATTATAAGTTACGATGCAGGGTTTGTACGAAATGGATATTTGAATGGGCTTGTGGGATATAAAATACACACATACGGCAATATCTTCGCAACCAATTGAGTTATACGGGTGTAACTTCCTTTCCACATGCTGAACAAGAGGATTTCCATCGGGGTGGCCACATGTTCATTCTCGGGAGAAACTATCGAGTGGCGGGGGGATTTTAATTTGACACATATTTTTGGCTAA
The DNA here is from genome assembly GCA_030248225.1 of Trileptium ribeirensis. Taxonomy (NCBI): domain Eukaryota; kingdom Metazoa; phylum Nematoda; class Enoplea; order Enoplida; family Thoracostomopsidae; genus Trileptium; species Trileptium ribeirensis. Next base: position 68,653 of record JASANE010019038.1, read on the forward strand.
TTGTTTGCAATGTGTACACATTTTCTTATTTGCCATTTCACTGATATTATTAAGAGTCATAATTATCTTATTAAATCCCCCGATGCTAGTAACAAGTCTTTCCCACCACTTATAATTTTGTATGTTCTGAATCAATATCAATAAATTATTTCAACCATAATCTACGACATGTACAGCACTCTTCAAAAATAAATGTTTAGTTTAGAGTCCACTAATTTCGGATATGAGTTAGTGGTTTCTTTGATTACTAGAATCTTGGCGACATTCCAAGTGTATGAATTGGGAGAAATGAGAAACTGTAACGTTAACATACAGTGGAACAACTCATTAAAAATATATTCCTGTTACGAAACAAAGACGTACTCACCAAAAAATATTTTTTAAACTGCTGTTCAATAAGGCACAGATGCAACAAAACTTGTAGTGAGATTCTAATACGCACCCTATGAGGGTTAATTCTACATCAGAACTGCTTACGAATCGTGAACAACATTTGTGTTTAATATATGTATATGTAAGAATCTTAACAAAAGCACAGTAGCACAGAAAACAAACAGAATTTGCTACAGATCGCATGACACTCGTCCCTTTCGCAACACTCGCCTTGTCTCACCCATTGACATAACTACCTATACACGAAGAGTTACGCTTAAATAGAGTGAAGATTTGAAATCAGCACCCGCGAAAACCCATATGAGCTTATTTTGAGCCACAAATCTATTAATATACCGTTAGAAGTGGTAATGTCACAGATGACTATTTATAGCGTCCGGCCCAACTTTGACCCGCAATACCAATTGATCCAGGGGTCCTACAACAAAACCGTTGACACCTTGCAGGTAGCTGCTCTGCATCAGCTTTATTCACACACCAAATTTCTACGAATTGTTTGAGTGTTTACATAGCTACACCTCGACAAAATGTGACAAAAATTTTGGAAATTTGACCATTTGCGAAAGTCCCCCATGCCCCATAGAGACCCGACCAAAATATTTTATATACCCATAAATAAGGCTTCTTAGGACACATATTTCGATATCAAAATGATTCAAATCGGCTCAAGGGTTGCCGAGTTATGAGCAAAAATGATCCAAAAATGGCCAATTTTAGCCATGTACCCGTGGGTACCCCAGTTTGACCGTTTGTGGTAGGACGTGGGCGTGTCGAATCGCAATAAAACCTCCAAAAGGTACATCTAGAGAATCGAAGCTTTCATATGAGCCCTCATACGTCCATATGGATTTACGTAGAGATAACGAAATCCTATTTATAAAGAAAAAATAAACAAGACGCCCATCTTTTTCACGATATTGCGGTCTAGTGAGAATTTTTCGATTCTGAAGCTAGCGCTTCTCCATCTCCGAATTCAATGAAATATTAGTGCTAAATTTTCAAACTGGTAAGTGTACAGATTTTCACAAACAAGAAAGTGGCCAACACTCAATAATTCTGGGGCGGGCGCCACTTATTTAGTGTACATAGCCGTAACTTTACTTTTTTATGAAGTTAATCGTATTTACTATTGCTACCGATTATTTTACATAATTTACAGATTCAAGTTTGGCTCTTCTAACAGGATAAATCACGAGTGTAATAAATTTCATGAAAATTTCCTCGTAGAGTTTGGTCGAGTTTCAAGCATACCGGTAGCCTATATCGATATTATAATGCCCGCCGAAACCTATTTCCAATAATATGTTATATCAATATAATATACAGGCATAAACGCTCACGCTATATAAACCGTTAATCACCACTGCACTGATTTTATTTTGGCGGTGATTGAAACCTGGACTAATATGAATGCACGTTTTCGAGGTAATTAGGAATGGAGCTGAACTATATTGAATTGCATCTGGCTTATCCTCTATACCTAAATTTTACATGAGTGGCCCAGGTGCAATTTTGGAGCAACTGGAAATACCAGGCAGGAGTTTCTTTCCAGCTTACATGGTTCGAAACGCGTACCCCGGGTTTAACTGTAGGATTTAAATTTTTTTGTCTTTCATGTATTTTGTTGGTTTTGTCGCATATTTGTTATATGCCTACGTATATCTGCATGCCGTGCTTTATTTTACGCAGGATTTTGTCAGGAATAGTCGAAACATAACCAATAGTAATGAATCTTGTTACAGCCGTTTTTGTTAGGAGACGATCAATTTTAATGTCACCTCAAAATACCTGGTTGTGCTTAGGGGTTAACCTCAGGAAGCCAAATTTAGCTGGGACCTGTGAGCATGACCTGGTTTAGCCGACGAAAGCCTGGGGCCTACTCTGTGGAGAGGCCAGTATATTGTGGTGAAAATTGGATGTTGATGATTTTTTGATGTGCATTTCCTCTTTTGTAATTGTTTCTTCATGTAGGCGCGAAAATACCGTACCTATATGCTTTAAGTTTGTCTTACTAACCATATTGCAAGACTCATCGACAATCGTCACCCTTAGATGACCAGTTGCTGCAGATCGGTGGCGAGTATTGAGTCCATAAAGGAGGCATCTGCAGGATTCCTGGGTCAACTGCAACAGTATCTCTGAGATCAGCCACCTCAACATCAAGATATTCCCGTGATAAAGGGCGTTCAGAGTTGATTGTTGTTATTGCATTATGGCAGATGATATCTGGTTCCTACTTATTGCTGCCATAACCCCAGCAACACCTGGAACATTACATGTATATATCTGCTTCGGTACAAAACTTTTTAGTAGAAGGTTATACGATTGGACAAGGTTTGTTGATGAAAACTGCGGTACTACGAATTTTGAATGGAGGTATTATTACTGAGCACCCTATTGGTTAGTTCTCAGTCACGTCAGATCGCACGAAAACCAACAAGTCCTACCGAGGTTTTAGGCTAAAAACAAGAGGTTCGTGAGCTGCGATGAGCGTCGGATTAAAGCTGTCTGTGTGTATTGTATAGAAACATGAGTGCCAATTCGAAACTTGAAGTCAAAATATTTCCGTTTATATTATATGCGGAACCTAAGTTTGGTTCGTAATTTTCTAGCCCGTATAAATTTTTTACCGTGTGATGTTTCAAAAATGCTGATGCCGATATTGCGAATAACGGTCGATGCCGATAATCGGCCCAAATCTTGAGAACTCATCAGTTAGGTTAATAATAAGTTCGAGACGCAGACAAGCAGGAATAATTGAACTGTGAGTGAAACTTGTGGAGCGAAGGATTCTCATCGGCCAAAGTGATAAATTTTCGATGTCTGTTTCTGGATTTTTTAGGGGTAAAACGCTTAACTCAAGTTGGGCTTGGCGGATTGACATCGATGTGCGCGCGATAGCCCATCTGAAAGCCGGAAATTCTCTGTTTGTGCTATTAGTTAACGCTCTTGTGCAACGATTCAACATCTTCCCCGAAAAAACGGGCCAATGGGGCTAGGGTCGGGTCTCGAATGGACTTAAGAAATCGCGTTACTTATTGTAACTAGAGAACGGGTGTAGATATTAGAGTTAACTTTTAGTGGAGCAAAAAAGCCTCTATAAGTATGTATAGTGTTTTGATACACGAGTCTCTTAGCATGCAGGATTTTGCTCAAAACGGATTGAAAAATATTCCCATAACCCCAAGATAAACTAAAATGATATCCCTGCAACTGCTCGACTTATATTAGGTATGTTTGATCTCATTTTGTAAAGCCATTTATCCTCTATATAGTCGTAAATAGTGAGCTGCTGGTGTCATTACTTTGCCCATAGTTGGGTTAAAAGGGGTTTTTCAATGGGTTCGTAGGACCCAAAATACACAAAAATGGTAATATCTCTTCATGGACGTATATAGGCGTTAGTGGTCTCATTTTGTAAATCAATTCATTCTCAGTCTGTGTATTTGCTAATTAGGAGCACAATAATCTGTATATCTTCTCAATGATTCAAACAATGTGGCTAATATTCGTTGGCTCATTTTGCAATTTAATGCTCAATATAGCTGTCCGCCAGGGAATACCTGGAACCGTTTATTTAAACCTGAAACGGAACCGGAACCTGGTCTTCGAAACTTATACATAGTAAAACGAATGAAGGAAGAAATGAAGGTACAGTGGATTTAAAATGTATTAAAAATAACTTTTACGTTAAACTTATTGTATTGCGATGGCATTATTGCCTCCTTGGAACTTTGACAAGACTGAGGAAGCTAATAATATTTATTTATCGATAAATATGTTGGTTTTTTGGACCTCCTGAGCAAAAAATTTCTTTCACTATAAAGCCGTGCACATTTGTATTAAACTGAACATAAATATGCTTAACTAAACATGCTTTTATGGAGCGTAGACTAAACGTTTCGCTATATCTCCAATCGCCCCCATTTAATACACATACGTTGTGACATGTCATTATGTAGGCAACTTGAAATTATATGGTTCTAAAAGAAAATAGAAGAAAGTATACTATAATTTTTTCATCAGTGGTCAGACACATTGTTTAGGCTACTGTTGGGCAACCAGTGCTATTCTAGAATACCCCGCAGACTTCTGAGTGTGTAAAATAGTTGCTACAAGCATCGAGGTGGTTTTGTTTTGTTAACGAACTCCTGCAGTATGAAGATGAAAAATTCGTACTGGAATTACGTGTCCTGCTTACGTTTTACGCTGCAATTTGCTGAATTAATGTTTTGTTTTGTTTGGTTTTATTGGAATTTGATCATTGTGTATATATAAAATATGTCTAGGCCACAGATGAAGTAAAAATGTGGAAAATTTGAAACAAAATTTTTTAACCGGAATTCCGGTTCCGGTATGGTCTTTGCCTTTGGCCGGAACCGCAACCGGAACATGATTTTCGCCGAACACGAAATTCCCGTTACTCCCTGATGCGCACATCTCTCCAAATTACGTTTTCATCACTCAAAATTCATCACCTTGGCGATAAAACAAGGTACTAGTTAACACAGTTTACCTCTAGTTAAAGAAACTCCGCTTCAATTATTGTTCGCTTACTTTTACTTTGTCAACCGTTAGTGCAAAACGGCCTTTCTGTTTTCATGGCGACGAAATGTTAAAGGACCAATTATACATTGGGGTGAACGATGTGCATACACGGTTATTTAACTAATTAAATATTTAATTGGTTAAACACATTGATTTCATTGTTTTATGTACATTGGGTGAACGATTACCCGTCTGACGAGCTGCATGGCGCTATGTACATAGATGTTAAAATTCTTAACATAGTTTAGCAATTTTGATATTTTTTCAATTATTAGTACGTTGATGGCTATACTGGGTCTACAGAGTCTTGGAGTAGTTAGATACAATGAATACAATTATATTTAGGTGGACAGCAGTTAATTCTAAAAGTACTAGGCCCTGCAACGTAAATTTTCTTTAATTTATCATTTTCTTGAAAGCTGCTATTCATAAATTTCTAATGGTTCCTTGTAGTGTTGTTTTACTAATATAATGTTAAGACGAACAACCTCTACATTATATAGGCCAAATCCTGCTGGATCCAAGCACTATGAAAAAACCGAACAGATATTTCAGCCCAAAGCCAAAAATTGCTCAGCAGATCGGGCTAGCCTCTGTCAATCTGTAGACAATCTGAATTGAAATGTGTGTACAATATAGGGAAAGTAACTGAAAAAGACATTGGTCATATTATCACAAAGTTTTGCATTTTTTCGATCCCCACTTAGTAGGCCCCACTTTTCCTCCGTTTTGTGTGGAGAAGCTACTAATATCTGCCAAAATTAAAAGCCACTGTTTTTAATGTACCATCAGGGTTGTATTTCCCTGGCTTTGACGGGTGCTCAGGAAGCATAATTTGGATTGTCGGGTCAGGCGATGAAACATTATGAACAAATCTCCCCTGTTTTACCTCTCCGACGAATTACTAGTGTTTTCAGCAAAGTTAGTTTTCAAACTGTTTAGGTGGTGAAGAGGCTTTTGGTGACTTAAAGTCTCAAAAGTAGTACATTGAACACAGACAGGAAATATTTTGTTTTTGCAAATAACACCAAGAATAGTGGTGCACTTATGATATAATCCGTTAGCTAATTTTCACTGGGAAATGGAAAAGTTTTATTAGAAATTTGGTGATGCAGACATCCAGAAGATATGAAATAAGACCTTCGATTTCGGCAAAAATTAACAGCAACCAGTAACGAAATTAGAACATTGCCGGAACCGCATTTCCGGCTACTCTCTAATATTTATGTATTTATTTTATACGAATATTTATACCGTGCAACGGGGGCAATTTAGTACACATTTAGTAAATTTATGAATGAAAACCAAAGCGCCAAATGCACAAGAGACATATTCAGACTTACATGCATCAAAGAAGAATAAATACATTCCTTGAAATGGCGGCGGGTTTGCTGACTTCCCTACGATTGTTCATTAGCAGGTTTTGTAGCATTCAGAGGCAGAAACCCAGCTACACGTAGACCCAGATACAAGTATCAAGTACATATTGTGAAAGTAGACTAGTGAAGCTCGGTTGCGAGCCAGAATTCGAGTGATGAGAACAATCCCCCGAAGCAGAAGTGTGAAAAATATTTGCCACACGATATTCTTGACACTCGCAATGAGCTTGTCGGCCCAGAAAACTCCATATCCGACACTAAAACCAACAATAAACACACATTCAGGTGCTTTTCCCATGACTTGTCACCAAAAATTTCGAAAACGTCATTTTTTATGCCAAGAATGAACCAGAAGTGAAAAAATATTTGCCCAACAATATTTTTAACACTACACTTGCAATGAGTTTATCTGCCCAGAAAACCCCATATAAGACACTAAAAGCAACAAAAAACACACATTTAGGTGTATTTCCCACGCTTTTCACCAAATATGAAATTTGGCGCCAACTTTAAACTTATAGACTCCAGATTGGGAAGTAGTTGAAAAACTTGCTATATATCATTAGAAAGCCCTGGTAAAGCTACATGGAATAGGCCTATTAGTTCGCGGATATCTCGCGTATTTATTGAGAAAAGTCGCAAAAACTGGAGGGGGTGCCCGAAAAATGGGCCAAAATGACGTCATTTTGCCCCATAACTTTTCTCACTGCAAAAAATTCAAAAATCGGACTCCGTCACTACACCTAAATCGACCATTGCGGTTCGAATTCAAAATCCGCCCAACCGTTATCAAGATCCAGGTGCGACACACACACAGACAGGACCTCCTCAACCCCCCTCCAGAGCCAAAATTGAGAATTCTCGTTCCACTCGAATTCAATAAAGAACATCTGTGTATCTTACATTACGCGCGAGAACAGGCTGTTGTTTTACGAGCGAATAGCGGCCATTTCTGGCGGTTACTATACACATGTAATTAATATTGTAGGGTGTCCGGGAAGTTTTCGAAACAGCTACTCGTGCAGCTCTGCAAACGCGCAAGAAGAAAAAGACGAAATGCGAAATGCTTTGAGTTATTTGGTTTTATGACAACATAACTCTATGCCATTGCATGGGCCATGTATCATTTGGTTGATATAGCAAACACAATTTACTATAGTATCAATATTTCTTATGCCAATTTCATATTTTATTATTCATAAACGTTGTTAGTACTTACACTCTAATCGGACACAACGTTAGTACTGCTTGCTGAGGTTCTGAAAGTGAAAACTTCGCAGCTATTAGTCTTTTTATAGATTCATTCTTTAGAGCGGTTTTTGGCAATAAATTTTGTTTGGTCAAATTTAATCGGTTTGTAAAATTCACCTGGTTGTTTTGAGCCACTGCGTTTCGATCGAGAAGCTTTAATTCTCATCTCTTACCATACATTGTCAGCAACAGTGACCCACCTGAACTACTAAATTATTATTGGAAAGACCAAATAAATTACCAGCCTTTTCGATGGCAAAATCCAAAGTATAAAGTTACATATAATTCGTGGTCAAGTTTACGTCATGTTCGGCGGTGTAACAGACATAACTATGAACTTTCATTTGAGCGTATTAACACATTAATTTGTATCTGCTAAGTTCTAATGTACATGATTGTGCTTGGAACACTCGTTTTTGCTTAAACAATATAAACATAGACTCACTGTTTGTTCATATGTTTTGCGTAATTTATTTACAGATAGTATTCACGTGTTGCGATGCGGGTTTTCGTAAGCAAGTTTAAGGTTTGAGATCGTATAAAACTTTTATCTGATCGTTTAATAACCTGTAGTACTGATTTTGACATGGTGCGAATATATTTCTGTTGGGAAACCCTTGTGGGCATTTCGGCTGCTAGATTTTATCCTAGTTGCGCAGTTTAGTACTTAGCACAATACGGTGATTGGGATATGTTGCTGATGTGAAAATATTCGGGATCGAATAAATTGTCATATTTTCTACTAAGATGTTTCTATACCGGTAACACGAGGTTATTTATGCATTTATGAAAAAGCAGTTTGAGCTTATTAGTTAGAACTAACATAGCAGCATTCATAATGTTTGGTAATGAAGACACAGTAATGGGCAAAAGTAAGTGCAGACGCGTGCGTGCCAAATTGCATCGTTGGGTTGGACGAACGTAACGTCGCTTTGTGTGCGCCTACGGTAGTCTAAGACTATAGTGAGGAAGTAATATATATATATGTATTTCTGTGATATAGAATATTGTAAGGTGACAGTCAATGCGTATTGATAAAGTTTATCAGACTGGTTCTGGGTTCATGTTGCATCGACTTATGGTCTAGATCAGAATAAATTACACCCCATTTTGTTATTTTGTCAATAGATTATTGTATCTATACTATCATTATTTTAAGGCTTGTTGCTGTGCTTTGGTGCATACTGTTAAATTCTAGAATTTCAGCCAAGTCTGTTGGCATGGTGTCGAGAATTTTTTCAGTAACGCATAAGCATACCTATATAAAGCATTTCGAATATATATATATATATATATATACCTAGTTTGCTATACACAAAATACAGTACATATACTCGCCAGGAATGACGCTTGCCCGCTCCATTTTCGCTGGCGGCTTGCACTATAATGTTTACCAAGACCTTTCTGGTGCTTCTGTAAATCCAGGTAATTTGAGTGCACTCTTTGAGTCCTATGGGTAAAGGGGCTACAACAGTCACTGAATTATGGTTATCTGTCAGCCTAATAATCCACTCATGAGCTATCAAAACAAAAAATAAAGGCATGATTTTACACTGTACTTTGCATCTCAGCTATTTTCTTATGTTATAGACTTCTACAACAGAATTTCCAAGAATGTTTATAAGCTTTGAACCCTGAGATGCAGTCTGAAGTTTGTTCAAGCACTATACAAAATAAAATAATAAATAAAACTCTGCTATTCCGGGCCGATCAAACAGTTGTGAAATAAAACAATTTAACAAGATAAGAAAAATGTTCTATATATATAACGGTGCAAGCAATTATTAATTCTACGTGATGTTGCTTGTCACACCAAGGATTTTTCAGTTTAGACAATATGCGCTCAAAGTGTTTGCAATTTTTGCAGCTGTTCTGCATTTCGACAACTTATATTTGGATATTTTAAATCTTAACAATAACTCCTTGAGCTTCAAAATAACAGAGAGTCAGTATTTACTCAGCAAAAAACGGTAGAGGTAACTGCGTGTAAAATCACGAATATCACCGTGTATGTCTTTCTCAGCAGCCGAAGTTTTTATCTATTAAGGTAGTGGAAAATAATACCGAGCAGTTTGTGGTGTCAGGAATCCCTAGGTGCCACCACTACACCATACAGCGTCGTCTTAGAATATCGATTGTTCGCTGTTTGCGCAATTCACAAGATCAATATTTACACTCTAAATTTAGTAAATTTATTGCTAAATGCAATGTCAACCGTTGTTAGGCTTCCACTGATGCTACACTGATTGACAGCAGACATCAACTCTGCAAATCCGAGAGAAAGTTCGTTTAGTGCTGCCAAGACACTGCTGGAGCCACGCTTCAGATGTCCAGCTGAACAATATTCTTAAATACGACTCCATACACCGCAGGATAATCGGGTGCAAGAACATGTGAAGATTATATACTCAGGAAACATTAAAGATAATGGCGAAAAAATAATATAATTTATATACGATTTCGAATTTAGCAAGACGATAGGCAATCAAATACGTAAACCCACGCCAACCATATGTCATTTTGTAAAATGTGATCATAGCTGAACGCATAAGCGTATGACCAGCTGATTTTGTAGACATAGCTTCAGTAGCTCCAACATGGCTTAGTTTTATAATATATAGTTCGAAACTCGTATATTTTGGATATATAATTATCGTTTGACTATTACAACTGTTGTCGACAACAATTTAAACCGGATAACATTTTAATGTTACTTATTTCGCGTTACTTTTCTTTCATCTAAAGTAAATTATGTGTCTGCGTTCAGTTTAACATAATTATTGTTTGGTTTACCCTAGGCAATAGCCATTAACTCACACTGATACATTGGCAGACCAGTTACAGTGGACGGTTTAATGCGGCGATCACGTTATAACGTGTCCGCTGTTGGGAACTTTTGTCCCCTTGTAGTCGCTACCCTACCATATAGAAAATCAGTGGAATGTCCATATTTTAAATCAATCTCCGACTGTGTACGATACACCTCTAGCTGCTAAACTTTTAACACTGTCGTACATACACACCCTTAGCTACCAATTTGGGCGAATTAATTGTAACGGACACCCTCTGTAGCTAATGCGGTTTATTTCAATTGTGCTTTGTAGTTTTTTTAACTTTTGATATTTGTGTACATATAGGCCATATGAACGGTGATGAAATAATGTCGCACACTGTCAATAAAACTTCAAGAAGACACGGTGTGTTTGGCGATGTCGAGAAATGGCAATAACGCCAACTAGCTACATCTGAATAAGTTTATAAAAAAACATGGGGATGTCTAAGACATCTGTTGTGGACACTGTGTGGTGTATATAGGTTCCAAACGTTGGAACATAACGCGAACACCGCTAAGTATAGTAGCATGTATCCGAAACGAAATGACTTCGGTATTCCTGGAAATCGCCCTATACGATTTTATGGGATATAAAACACGATTCCGGCATTTTGTAGTGAACATAAACTTACCGAAGCTGATGGTATACCTAAGCTAACTTCGTTAATTGTACACGTACATAAAAACATCGGTGCCAAACAGTTTTCGAAGTGAGTAGGTCAGGTCCTCAAAAAAATTTTGAATACGAATAACTGATCCTAAATTCTTATTCTGCACCTCAGAAAAACCATATAGGGTTACATTCCGGAAAATCGAGGTTAATTTTTTCGTTTTGCAAGCCCCGCAAACTTGAAATAGAAAATTTATACACAAAGTTGTGAATTTACTATATATGTTAAAAATGAACCATTTATTACCAATCAACAGTCTCCTCACATTTTCATAATGGAGCAGTCGTTACGCGATTGCACAATTTTCTCGCTTTTGAGTGCCGCGCTATAGCAGTTTTGAATACCGTTTTACGTCGCTGTTATTTAGCTGTACCAGCTCCTCAACATAAAATAGGGATATATGTAAATTGAACCATTATACATATTGAAGAGAACGTTCAATGTATTTTGCACTGGAATTGTTTTCTTCAGAATTGTTAGAGATCGTAAATGTCGAATTGATGAATACGACATTTTGTTTTACGTTCACCTTTTCTAGTATTTCAAAGCAACTGATCTTAATATCTGGCTTCTAAAATTCAGCGTCCTGTTTGAATGTCGGTGAAACCTTGGGGAACATTGACAGCTGCTACCTAGGCTTTTCTGTAAACCGGATCCATCTGCTCCGACAAAAAGATTTTACACAGATTGCTGCCGCCGAATCTACTAACGTAAAGAATCCGTATCGAAACAATGTGATCAGCACAGAGTCTTTGACCTGTGCGTCATCCCTGTTCTACTAATACGGCGGAAGAGATGACTTGAACGGAGGAGTTCGGACAATTTTTTCACGGCCAATCGTAACATTGAACTTACACATTCGTTAGGACTACACAGTAATTTTATAGGGACCAAAATTCGCGGCAGAACTTGGTAAAACATTTTATATAATATAGTTAGCGGTGCAACCCTGCTGGAGCAGGTGCTTGTACGGAATCGAGTGTTTGTAATATTAAAAACAGCATCGAGGCATGTATGAAACTTCAGGAAAATTTGTCTAGAATGGCGTCGCCAGCTAATCGTTCGCTGAGGAGTTTAAGCGCTGGACCCGCTGGTGTTGTGGTTTCTTATGCATCATATACCTTAAAATGTATGCACCTAGGGCTGGATTTTGTCACAGAGCTAATTCTGGCTCATGACAAAGAGCCATCTGGGCCTTCACAAATGAAATAAATAGCTAAGCTACGCTATTATGTTTGTACGACCTGGGAGTGTCTATGTCTCAGGGTTTGATAGCTAGGACGGCCTACTGAAAAAATATTTATTACATTCAGTTTAGTAGATTGTGTTACATGGAAAATATTTCGCTCTAGGCCTAAAAAAGGAAAGATTAGTGGTAATTAACGCAAGGCGCATAAATAAAAGCAGGTAAAATGAATACGTAAATATCACTATTTTCGAATTTTTTCACTTTTTACAAACCAACCTAGTAGATATGTAAAACACGCTCTTTTATGCATGAATATTATGCTATTGTAACTGTAAGGACGATTTACGAATATATGACCATATCACCAATTTCCAGTTGTTTCGCTATTTTCCATGGTCGTCATATATTTCTGGCTTTTGGAACAGATTGCGGTGCTTGTGATAATTTATCAACCTCGCTTTGCTATTAGCTAAATATATTTGTAGGGTCTGCCTTGACCCAAAAAAGTCACACTGGCTGATCGTGGGTAGCCAAGCATAGCTTTGGAGCCGCGGCAGACTGACAAAATCCGGCCCTGCTGCACACATCTCAAGGTAAATCATGCATTATGATAATGTGCTTAATACTTCGAACAGCAGAGCACATGGGAGCGCAAATGTAACGAGTATATACGAGTAATATCAGTCGTACAATTCCGACCACGCCTAACAGTGACCCTGCGGCTGATCTGTTACTAACATTATTGCTGTAACATTTCTATTTTTCTAGATTCGTACCTTCACCCTACTCAAACGTCCTACCTGTCTGGTTGAACTTATCCAACATGACACGCGATAATAAAATATGAACATGCAATGGCAAAAATCATACCAACAACAAACATATCAACGGCAATCACGGCAAATATATCGATGACAAACAAAGCAATTAACAATAGCCATGACACCAGGCAACACGTGAAAACCTTATCCCCGTAACCTCTATCTGGTTCGATTTAAGACGCGTTTAGGCCATTTCGACGTTGAAACCCT
>JASANE010019039.1:0-22020 GCA_030248225.1 Trileptium ribeirensis
AAGCAAGTATGTGTTAGGGTGAAACGAAGAACAGAAAAGCCGTGGTCTGAACAACATTATCAACTGACCATTAGTGGAGGGTCTGGTTGTGGTATAGTCTAAAGAAGGTGCATTAGAAATGCGGGATGTCTAGAAATCCCCTAATAAACAATGCCCCGAAGCAGTATGTGTTAGGTGAAACGAGAACTGAAAAGCCGTGGTCTGAACAACATTATCAACTGACCACTAGTGGAGGGTCTGGTTGTGGTATAGTCTAAAGAAGGTGCATTAGAAATGTGAGGAAATTGAGAAATCCCCTGAATAACAATGCCCCCGAAAGCAGTATGTGTTAGGGTGAAACGAAGAACAGAAAAGCCGTGGTCTGAACAACATTATCAACTGACCATTAGTGGAGGGTCTGGTTGTGGTATAGTCTTAGAAGGTGCATTAGAAATGTGATGTTGAGGAAATCCCCTGATAACAATGCCCCAAAGCAGTATGTGTTAGGGTGTAACGAAGAACTGAAAAAGCCGTGGTCTGAACAACATTATCAACTAACCACTAGTGGAGGGTCTGGTTGTGGTATAGTCTAAAGAAGGTGCATTAGAAATGTGATGTCTAGGAAATCCCCTGAATAACAATGCCCCGAAGCAGTATGTGTCAGGGCGTAACGAAGAGCTGAAAAGCCGTGGTCTGAACAACATTATCAACTGACCACTAGTGGAGGGTCTGGTTGTGGTATAGTCTAAAGAAGGTGCATTAGAAATGTGATGTCTAGAAATCCCCTGAATAACAATGCCCCGAAACAGTATGTGTTAGGATGTAACGAAGAACTGAAAAGCCGTGGTCTGAACAACATTATCAACTGACCACTAGTGGAGGGTCTGGTTGTGGTATAGTCTAAAGAAGGTGCATTAGAAATGTGATGTCTAGAAATCCCTTGAATAACAATGCCCCGAAGCAGTATGTGTTAGGGTGAAACGAAGAACAGAAAAGCCGTGGTCTGAACAACATTATCAACTGACCATTAGTGGAGGGTCTGGTTGTGGTATAGTCTAAAGAAGGTGCATTAGAAATGTGATGTCTAGAAATCCCCTGAATAACAATGCCCCGAAGCAGTATGTGTTAGGGTGTAACGAAGAACTGAAAAGCCGTGGTCTGAACAACATTATCAACTGACCACTAGTGGAGGGTCTGGTTGTGGTATAGTCTAAAGAAGGTGCATTAGAAATGTGATGTCTAGAAATCCCCTGAATAACAATGCCCCGAAGCAGTATGTGTTAGGGTGAAACGAAGAACAGAAAAGCCGTGGTCTGAACAACATTATCAACTGACCATTAGTGGAGGGTCTGGTTGTGGTATAGTCTAAAGAAGGTGCATTAGAAATGTGATGTCTAGAAATCCCCTGAATAACAATGCCCCGAAGCAGTATGTGTTAGGGTGTAACGAAGAACTGAAAAGCCGTGGTCTGAACAACATTATCAACTGACCACTAGTGGAGGGTCTGGTTGTGGTATAGTTTAAAGAAGGTGCATTAGAAATGTGATGTCTAGAAATCCCCTGAATAACAATGCCCCGAAGCAGTATGTGTTAGGGTGTAACGAAGAACTGAAAAGCCGTGGTCTGAACAACATTATCAACTGACCACTAGTGGAGGGTCTGGTTGTGGTATAGTCTAAAGAAGGTGCATTAGAAATGTGATGTCTAGAAATCCCCTGAATAACAATGCCCCGAAACAGTATGTGTTAGGATGTAACGAAGAACTGAAAAGCCGTGGTCTGAACAACATTATCAACTGACCACTAGTGGAGGGTCTGGTTGTGGTATAGTCTAAAGAAGGTGCATTAGAAATGTGATGTCCAGAAATCCCCTGAATAACAATGCCCCGAAGCAGTATGTGTTAGGGTGTAACGAAGAACTGAAAAGCCGTGGTCTGAACAACATTATCAACTGACCACTAGTGGAGGATCTGGTTGTGGTATAGTCTAAAGAAGGTGCATTAGAAATGTGATGTCTAGAAATCCCTTGAATAACAATGCCCCGAAGCAGTATGTGTTAGGGTGAAACAAAGAACTGAAAAGCCATGGTCTGAACAACATTATCAACTGACCATTAGTGGAGGGTCTGGTTGTGGTATAGTCTAAAGAAGGTGCATTAGAAATGTGATGTCTAGAAATCCCCTGAATAACAATGCCCCGAAGCAGTATGTGTTAGGGTGTAACGAAGAACTGAAAAGCCGTGGTCTGAACAACATTATCAACTAACCACTAGTGGAGGGTCTGGTTGTGGTATAGTCTAAAGAAGGTGCATTAGAAATGTGATGTCTAGAAATCCCCTGAATAACAATGCCCCGAAGCAGTATGTGTTAGGGTGTAACGAAGAACTGAAAAGCCGTGGTCTGAATAACATTATCAACTGACCACTAGTGGAGGGTCTGGTTGTGGTATAGTCTAAAGAAGGTGCATTAGAAATGTGATGTCTAGAAATCCCCTGGATAACAATGCCCCGAAACAGTATGTGTTAGGGTGTAACGAAGAACTGAAAAGCCGTGGTCTGAACAACATTATCAACTGACCACTAGTGGAGGGTCTGGTTGTGGTATAGTCTAAAGAAGGTGCATTAGAAATGTGATGTCTAGAAATCCCTTGAATAACAATGCCCCGAAGCAGTATGTGTTAGCGTGAAACGAAGAACTGAAAAGCCGTGGTCTGAACAACATTATCAACTGACCATTAGTGGAGGGTCTGGTTGTGGTATAGTCTAAAGAAGGTGCATTAGAAATGTGATGTCTAGAAATCCCCTGAATAACAATGCCCCGAAGCAGTATGTGTTAGGGTGTAACGAAGAACTGAAAAGCCGTGGTCTGAACAACATTATCAACTGACCACTAGTGGAGGGTCTGGTTGTTGTATAGTCTAAAGAAGGTGCATTAGAAATGTGATGGCCAGAAATCCCCTGAATAACAATGCCCCGAAGCAGTATGTGTTAGGGTGTAACGAAGAACTGAAAAGCCGTGGTCTGAACAACATTATCAACTGACCACTAGTGGAGGGTCTGGTTGTGGTATAGTTTAAAGAAGGTGCATTAGAAATGTGATGTCTAGAAATCCCCTGAATAACAATGCCCCGAAGCAGTATGTGTTAGGGTGTAACGAAGAACTGAAAAGCCGTGGTCTGAACAACATTATCAACTGACCACTAGTGGAGGGTCTGGTTGTGGCATAGTCTAAAGAAGGTGCATTAGAAATGTGATGTCAAGACAGAACTTACCGCAAGGAGGGCGGGAGCATAGAATTTGCTAGATAAGGCACAGCTTAAACTTAAATAGATATATACTCCAGTTTTGTGTCATTTTTCACCTGGAGGCACACTTTGTTCACTGCGGGGCACAAAGATATAGGTATGATTGTACCAGTATGTATGCAAATAAATGGTTGTTAATAAAAACTGATGTTAAATATAAGCCAAAAAACCTGGTGTCCGAAACTCACAGGCTACAAACTGGTGATTCAGAACGCCCCGGTGGTAGCACCCGAGGCACGTGCACGTTTTAGCACGCAAATGAGCCATTTCAAAGGTGATATCTAAAGTATTATTTCTGTTTACTGCAATAGCATTAGTTATAATTATTCATAAACTCTAACAATTTTGCTCTATATCTCAGTGTAAGCCCTCATTTAGCCAAAAAACTACTTCATATAATATAATTGAACAGATATTAGGTAGGCTAATGCAAAAAAGTCACTTGTTAGTATATCTATATTGTAGTAATTATTGTATCTGATTTATATCTAATTTCGAAGACAAGTAGTTACTATTTAAGCCATAAACTGTGTTCGGCATTTCCATCAATTATCTAATGTTTGTATGAGGCTTAAACTTCTCAGAAACTGGAAGTTTTAGAAGAAATTGAAATTTAATTTTATTATTTTCCATGGGAGTATTTAGCAACATTTCAACAATGTGCCGATCATACAGCAGTGCATTGTAACATAGAATATGTATTTCAAGCAGTGCATTCAATTTTTTGACTGTGTAACAAGTCAGTCTTAGCATAGATAGCTGTGCGTTCAAACGCTTTGTGTTGCGTGCTCGATACATGGTTCAAGCTTGTGCTATGGCAGTCGTTTCAACTCGTCACAAATTTTTATCTTCGCATTCGCATTTTTCTTCATAATTTCTTTCAATTACAAGAAGTTTGCCATAAAATGATGTAATTTAACCAAATTGCGACAACTAAATTAGACAAGAGGGGAGAGGTGCAGGAGTGGTGCGAAGTCTCCAGAGAGGTTAAAGATGGTTTAGGAGAACGGCGGGGTTTCGTCCGGACCTTAGTAGGGGTAAGGCCCACCCTTATGTGGAACAACATAATGTTAACAATAAATAATAAAGTATAATATGGCTTTATCGTACTAAAGCAGCGACTATGGTATTAAAATGGTTCAAAAATAAATTAAATTAGCTCGCTTTGCATAACAATGCCAGGGTTATTGTTGCAATAATTTTGTGCGACTGTAAATGCAGTTGCATGACTATCGAAAATAAAATTCCTACACTGCCAGCCTCATTTGCGTGCTGCGTATTGTGCAGTATCATGAGTATGCCTCGAAACCATCCGATGATATGCCTCGAAACCAAACATTTGCGTTTGTTGGGCCATGCACATGGAACAATATGCCATCTGAAATTCGAAGCCGATCTCTGAGCGCTGCCGAATATAAGTCTAAGTTGAAAACTTTCTTATTTCCTAGAAACTGACTAGAATAGTCGTTATTTCTCTATATTTTTATTGTTTCTATGGCGCTTTGGTAACGCCTTGTGCGAAAACAGCGCGGTATTAATGTATTATTATTATTTAAAGTGTACACTTCTTACCACGAATTCCACTATTAGTTTCGGAAGTGGGATATTAAGTTCAATCGTTGTGCTGTTGACATAGATTTTACAGACTGTTGGTGTCTTGTATTAGGAGGTAGGCCATGCGGATTATTAATCGTCTCTGTTCTGTATTGCTAAGCTTTGGTTGCCTTGCTGTAGCAATTGCTATCATAGTTTGTTTGTACACTTCTTACCACGAATTCCACTATTAGTTTCGGAAGTGGGATATTAAGTTCAATCGTTGTGCTGTTGACATAGATTTTACAGACTGTTGGTGTCTTGTATTAGGAGGTAGGCCATGCGGATTATTAATCGTCTCTGTTCTGTATTGCTAAGCTTTGGTCGCCTTGCTGTAGCAATTGCTATCATAGTTTGTTTGTACACTTCTTACCACGAATTCCACTATTAGTTTCGGAAGTGGGATATTAAGTTCAATCGTTGTGCTGTTGACATAGATTTTACAGACTGTTGGTGTCTTGTATTAGGAGGTAGGCCATGCGGACTATTAATCGTCTCTGTTCTGTATTGCTAAGCTTTGGTCGCCTTGCTGTAGCAATTGCTATCATAGTTTGTTTTATCTGTTATTTGAACATAATTAACATAATTTGTTTTAGGACCAGTAAACATGCATAAAAACATGCAGTTGTTGATTAGACCACCGAAGGTGAATGCAATTTTTTGTCATTCATTGCATAGGCCGTATCCATAAGAATTTAGCTAATCGGCGGCAGCGAATATTACTCATTTTACATAGGACTCATTCGGGCAACAGTATGCTGTTTTTTTCAGTATGCGAAAGCAGAACGCGATTTTTTAATGCATTGCACAGGACGTGTCAATAAGAGTTTAGCTAATGAGGGGCAGCGAATATTACTCGTTTTACGTTGGATTTATTCGGGCAACAGAGTGCTGTTGTTTCAGTATGCTTAAAGAGAACGCGATTTTTTTTCATTCATTGCACAGGACGTGTCAATAAGGATGTATCTACTGCAGCAGCTGGTTTCATTTTTTTCGTGACACAATTCAGAATTCGGTCTTTTCAAATTATCCACATGTATGTCAGTGCATTCAAAATTTTCAGTCGAGTCCAACGGATCATTGTTTAAACTATTTTTATGTGGTTCACCACCAATGAATTTTGTGTTTTGTGATAACGGTTCTGTCTCAGTTGAACCTATTAAATTTTCAATGCACTCTTTCTTGCGCGCCTCATCTATAGCCGCTCGAAAAGACCCAGGCCTGGCAGTTACCACAAATCGCCAAATTGTTTTATTTAATCCGCACATGAAATTTTATAGAGCGATAGTATCTCAACTCTTACTCGACAGCGTTGAAAAGGCTTTCCTTAACAAATGGTCAATATCCCTTGCGTAAGTGTCAACACATTCGTAAATGCTTTCCGACCTGATTTTAGCACCATAACTGTATGTGTCATATTTCGGCACCAAAATTTCAACTAAACAATTTTTCAACAAATCATAATTTTTCTTTGTTTTACAAGAGATACATTCTACCTTGACCTACCTTGACCTACCTTGATCTACCTGGATCTACCAACAAGCTTCGCTCCGCAAAAAGACCGCTAGTATACGTGCCATATCATCCTTAGACCATTGCTTTGCAAAAAAGTCCTTTCGAAAATTGCCATGCATTCCTCAAAATCATCTCTGAAGTTTCCATAATACAGAATAATATCTTCAGTATCAAAAATTCCAGATCGGTTTTGATGCGCCATATTCAAACCTTGTTGACAAAATCCCATGTTTTACAACAAATTTAATTTCACAAATATTGATCACCTTGGTCTATCGCGAAATTATCACAAAGCGATTATTTTTTTGAAATACTTTAAACGTTTATCAGGTTTTGAGTTTTCGTTCCAGGCTTGCGGTACTAAAATGTAACCTACGTGGTCCTAGGGGTGGTTAGTAGCACCGTAGATTACACACGAACGACACCAAATATTCTCACGAAATTCTGCACTGAGATATCCAATGCTGCTTTATCACCCAATTCCTTATTCCGGCCTTAATGTGTCACCACTTAATAAAAAGTTGACAGTTTTTATTTCCTCCAATATAGAACAACAATTTACAAACAATACATATAAAACACATAAACGGCTGAACCTTACTCACCTTGATTGCGCAGCTTTGAAGCCGACAGAGGCCCTGATCAAACTGTGCAACCACTTAAATAACTTTTCTAATCCCGAGTTCTTGGAACTCAAAAGAAACTTAGTAAGTTCTTAAATCTCCCTAAACCGGTAGATTTTAATATAATGGCTGCCAACCGGGTAATGAATTCTTAGAATTGTAAAATTCGCTCTCTAACATAAATTTTAATTGTTACGTTAGAGAAACCCTTTTTATGAAATTCTCGGAATCCCTAACTCATAACAAATTTCGTGAAAATCTCGCAGATATACACATACATTTCCGCTTAGCTATCCGTAAGGTTTTGAAGTCTCTTACGGTTGGCTTTAAGAGACTTTTGTCTTTAACAGCAATGCATTACAAACGAAAATCTCTTATAGCTGTCCTTAAGATATTTTTATCTCGTATGGCCAGTCGTTAAAGACTGTTGTCTCTTGTGGCCAGCTCTAAAAGACAAAAATCTCTTACAGAACGTTGTAAGAGACTAAAATATGTTACAGTTGTCTATAAGAGGTTAAAATATCTTGCAAATGGCTATAAGAGACAAAAGTGTTTTATAGCTATCTGTATGAAACTAAAATATTATACAGCCAGCCTTAAGAGATTTTCGTCTCTTACGAGCGGTTGTAAGAGACAAAACTGTCCGATTTTTGCACGCATTTTTCTGTGAATGCCGCACTAATGTAAGTGTAACAGTTAAGGCATCCAGGGCTTACACTCAAATCCGATATGTTCCTAAACTATAGCCGTGGCACACAAATTTTTTTATATTGTTTTACACTCTCTCAAACTTATAATTTTAAGAATCTAAGAAATTCTTATTGCCATTAATGACCAAGGGTATGAGGTCCGTAACTTCTTAACGGGTGGGCCAAACGATGCCAAAATCTTACACGCATATAATCTACAACGTGCCCTATGGCATTTTGCATCAAAATCAGCATATGCCCAAACCATTCCCACTGTCAGTTACGATCGCTATTACATAGATTATATTTTTGTCAGTATAGCATGCTGGGAATTTTTGAAAGGAAACAATAAGTTGTAAGGTTTTTACATATAGACTGACAAAACTGACGCTATACACACATCTCAATTAAACATATAATACGAAGCTTTCACGTTGCTTTTGCTTACAAATAATATACAACAACAAATCTTGAATATAAACACACATATCACAACTGTGCGTGTAATGAATACAATACACAGCGAATACACCCTAGATAACAAATAACATGATTTTGTTTATTCAAGCAAGATAAAAATTCCCATAGAACTTTTTCCCATAATAGATTATTATAAAACATTAATAAAAGAGGTAGGCTCAGTCCAAAGTGCAGGGGTTATCCATCTACACTAGCATCAGCATACAAGGCCTCTAGGCTCGGGCCTCTTGAGTGGGAGCGTTTATCCATCAATTCGTGACATTGTTGCTCGCATGCTCTAGAAATTGCCGCCTACAAGGAAGTAGGAATCGACGTCATGACGAACCTCTTGGCAGAGCTGTTGAGCCCGTTCAACAAGTTTTATATGACTAATCGATCCCTAATGTCCCCCTCAATGCCTTCCTAACTAGGTGTTCGATATCTCTGGCATAACTTTCAACGGATTCATTTGGACATCGACTCCTAGTTCGTAAATGGATGGTAGCTTGGTTAGCTGTTTCCTTAGTTACTAAATATCGTTTTACTGATTGCCACACCATACTATAGGTTTTCTATACCCCGGGTATAAGGGAGTCCCGCTTTCGCGCTGCTTCATTTCCGCATGTAGGCCGGTAATAGCCGGGCCTTTTCACCATGGACCCATTCATTTGCCAAAGCAATTCTCTCAATGGTGCCTAGCCATTCGTCGAAATGGTCTCCAAAACTTCCTGTGTAAAGTGGTATATATTTAATCTCAATGGACCGATAGCCGTATTGGTTAGGAATAAGGCGGTATCGGGTTGGAACCTCCGGGGTTGCAACAACAGGTTGAGAGCCCAACTCCGGCTGCCGACGTGCTATTTTGCATGGTTACAGGCTTCGACTTATTTAGTTTGGGTTTCAACTGACGTGGACCACCCGTATAACAACGATACGGCTTTTCAATATAAGTCTGCGAATCCAGATTATATTTCCGAAATATCGGTATTTACAATTTCTTACATAAAGCTTTCTTCATTCCAGGCTTACAACGCCAAAACGTACCCCTGAATCCTAACAACGTTTGTGGTTTAATAACTGTGGGTATGCACAGTTGACCAAGGTCAAATTGCAACCTAAATGCTTTGTTTAGGTTTTATTTGTGGGATCCTTCTATTAAGGTTTTAATTTCATCCAATGCACTACACTTGTAGGGAACGCCTTTTAAGTGTATTTCTCTATAGATACCAGATCATCCATTCTGTTACTTCTCATGTAAGGTATTGCCATTAAAAATATTCATAAACAGTAACAGATTCTTACGTTTATAAGCAGCATAACACAATTCCAATTGATTGCACACTCAAAACGATTGCACCGGCTTATTCACCAGTTGTAGAATGAGGCCCTAAGCTTAGCGCGTGTGCGTTTAAATAAACTTAGATCCGGGACTTAAATCCTAGGAATTTCTCTAACTCGAGATTTCGAGCAGTGAAGCCAGAGCAATTCGCGGAAAATAAGATTTCGCTCCCCAACTTTAATGAAAATTTTTTGCCTTAAACAAACCCTTTCCATGAAATTCTCGGAATCCCAAAATCATAACAAATTTTCGGAAAATCCAGCAGAGATACACTTACATTTCCTTAATATAAGTGTAATGGTTAGGGAACCCAAAGCGTACACTCAGATCCGATCGGTAGCTAAAACTATAGCTCTGGCACACAATTCTTAAAATTTTAAGCTGTTTTAAACTCTGTTAAATTTATAATTTCCAGGAATTAAATAAATTCTTAATGCCACAATCGCCGAGGGATGATGATGTCCGTAAAATTTTTAAATAAATGGCCCAAACGAGACAGAATTTGATATGCATATTATGCAAATAAATTTGACATTGAAATCGCACTATCGTCAAGTAATCCCCTTTCACTTTTGGGCTAAGAGCCTTATGTCGCAATGTTTTCTATGTCAATGTATTGAGATATTATGATTTCAAAAACACCAAGATATATTTTACGTGCAATAGATGCGCCATACAGATGTAACACTTATAAACAAAAATTATAAACTTCATACAACTCACTTAATTCATATAGCATTGCCTACAATACTCACGAATAAAAAATTTTGCGTCATAAAACAACATACACATTGCAAGCACCTATAGATGACGGAACTGTTTATAATCCCCCTGTAAACTTAGGGAAAAGAATTATCAGCGTTACGTGGCGGAGATGCGGAGTAATGGAAAATTGAGAAATCAAATTAAGAGTCAATCAATTGTTTTATGCCTAGGGGATGTGGGTGAATCGCTATAGATTTAGGTATTTGCTTCTGTAAAATGCACTATATAAAACAATCTCTTTAACATTCAGACAATGCACTCTTAGAAACAACATCTGTCGTAACCTTTTTGGTCAACATTTGCAATGCGTTTCTTTTTAAGAATGTTTTATATTATCCAAGAATGCCCAGCATAATCTATCTTGAAGAAGTGTACATCAAACCCTTCATGACAGCAGATCTAATATGATTTACGTATTTGTTTTTGTAAACCATATCTTTAACAAACTAGATACTGTCTTAGTTGTTATAGACTACTTTTTATTATAAACCAAGCTGAATTTAGTTTTTCAAAATGAAAACTGTTCCATTAAAGCGTTTGACTAAATTTCAAAACTTAAATATATTCTATATTTCTTATTTCTTTGTTTCCATTTTTAGGTCTATCTGAAAAATTGTTTTATGAAATTTTTTCATTCTTAAAATAAAGTGTTTTCAGGTAATCTATTATTTAAAAATGCATCGTCCAGTATTTTTTATGTAGGAGTTATACATAAGCTAATTAAAAATTGTTGGAGGAAACTGCTTTATTTTTAAAAAAGTGTGTTTTCAGGTAATCTATTTTCTAAAAATGCTTCATCCAGTATTTTTTATGTCGAGTTATACATGAGCTAATTAAAAATTGTTGGAGGAAACTGCTTTATTCTTAAAATAAAGTGTTTTCAGGTAATCTATTTTCTAAAAATACTTCGTCCAGTATTTTGTATGTCGAGTTATACATGAGCTAATTAAAAATTGTTGGAGGAAACTGCTTTATTCTTAAAATAAAGTGTTTTCAGGTAATCTGTTTTCTAAAAACGCTTCGCCTAGTATTTTTTATGTCGAGTTTACATATGAGCTAATTCGCCCATTTTCTTGTGACGAGCGGTTCAGTAAATGAAAATATATAAGTAGGGTTATTTCTGGACAACATTGTCAGAAATTCTCTGGAAATTCTATTTCTTTTTGGAGCAATTCATTCGAGCAGTTCTTTCCCTTTTAGTCTTTACCACCTAGGCTATTGGTTCCAACAAGAAATATTATGTCTTTAACTTACTTTGCCGCAAGATATGTAGATACTAGCGTAATATATCCGGCTTTATATATTGCAGCATAGTGTGTTAAGGATACAATACTTTTTGCAGGGACCAACAACCTGGGTGGCAAGGATGAAAGGGCAAAGCGCTCTTAAATAAATTGAGCTACATGGAATAATATTCGTAAAAATTACTGACAAGGTTCCCAGAAACAACCCTACACATATATCCAATTTACTGAAATGGTCGATCTTTTGCGTTCGGTCAGCCCACCATGTTCAATGGACCACCAAATTCAAACCCCGAGTTCTTGGACCATCGACGTATACCCAACCCATGTCTTGGTCCACTAAGTTAATGCCCACCATGTTCAATGGACCACCAAATTCAAACCCCGAGTTCTTGGACCATCGACGTATACCCAACCCATGTCTTGGTCCACTAAGTTAATGCCCACCATGTTCAATGGACCACCAAATTCAAACCCCGAGTTCTTGGACCATCGACGTATACCCAACCCATGTCTTGGTCCACTAAGTTAATGCCCACCATGTTCAATGGACCACCAAATTCAAACCCCGAGTTCTTGGACCATCGACGTATACCCAACCCATGTCTTGGTCCACTAAGTTAATGCCCACCATGTTCAATGGACCACCAAATTCAAACCCCGAGTTCTTGGACCATCGACGTATACCAACCCATGTCTTGGTCCACTAAGTTAATATCACACCATGGTTTGTAGACCACTACATTCAAACACAAATTGTTGAACTACTAAATAAAACCCCCACCAATGTTCTTGGACCAATATTTCAGGCTGCTCTAGCTGTTTGGAGCACTAATTGAGACCCCTGTTTTTGAACAACAAAAATCAAGAAAACATATTTTCCAAATTTTTTCCACTGAATTATTTTCCTGAATTTCCGAAATTTCAGTTCTGACTCATATTATATGTAGGCTGAAACATATCTGTTTTACTACACATCTAGGTGTCGTAATCTAGGATTTTTCCTTTGTTTTGGTTTTGCCTTCTTCTCTTTTGCAAATGTTAATTAAAATTCAATTTTCGCGGTAGTTGGTAGTTTTCCGACCAAGATGGATTCCACATATATACTTATGCGGATGGACATGTCTGCGCATATTATAAGTGTTCGAGATCATTATCCTACAGCTTAAGGCAGGTATGTGGTTCTGGGGATGGGTGTCCTGGGGAAGGGGCGTGGGTGGGAATGGGAGAAGTGTGCCAGGGATGGTAAAATTTCGTAAATCTTGAAATTGAACGTAATTTAAACTATCCTATCCCTTTTGGACGGGCAGCTGTGACTTACATATGTGGTATGTCATTAATTAAACCTCCTAGTGCACAAGTATATTGTTGTAAAGCGAAAAATTAAGTATCATTTCAGCTTTATTTTATCATCGTCTCTCGAAAATAACCTAAATGTTTTTTGTTGTTGTACTAAGTTTTATAAAATCCAATTGCAAATCTTTGTTTATGTAAAACGTGTTACAAAGTGCGAGCTGGCATTGCGCTATATGCAGCTGTAGAATCAAGAGTTCGATCAGGAATCAAGCAACAAAAAAATAACAGCAACAACAGCAACATCAATAACAAAAACAGCAGCAACAACCGGAACAGCTACAACAACAGCAATAACAATAACAGCAGTTGGATGAACAACGAATTTGGATGATAATATCGGCTGGATCAAAGTCAAAATCTAAAAATATTATTCGATTAAAAGGTGGTCACTATTCGAATAGTACTATTACGGTGGGAACAACGATTATTAGTAGAAGTGGATTTGTCCGGTGGCGATGGGACGACGTCGGCGTCGTTCGAAAGTACAACGAATTGTTAATTTTATACGAAATTGTATTGCATTTTTTATCAGTCACGTTGGACTTTGTGCGCTTGTAATCGGCTATTCAGTACTTGGTGCAGTTGTATTTCAAGCTATCGAACTACCGCAAGAACTCGATATTCAAGCATTGGTACAACGAGCACGACGTGACGCAATCGATGCAATGTGGGCTCCGACCTACGCCTACGGCCTACTGCATCCTGACGATTGGATCTCGGTTGTTAATAACGAATCGATTACGTTTAAAAATGTACTAATGACTGCTGTACGAAGCGGGTACGATGGTAAAGATACGCTCGAGAAAGCTCAGTGGACAATGTCTGGTGCCTTTTTGTATTCTCTCACTGTCATTACAACAATTGGTAAGTAGTGCTCGGAGCTGTTTCCTATTATCAGCTTCGTGGACAATATCTGGTAATTTCTTGTGTAATAACGGTACGCAGCTGCATGGCGCAACTTCCTAAAACCATGCCAATGCGACCCCAGCTATCATTACCTCAAGGGTGGACCATAAATTTTACGGTTTTGACACTTTTCTTGGTCAGACCCAAGAAGCCATGGAGCTTAACAAGTCGCAGGCGCGCTTCACGAGGTGTGTTCGCACACTGGTCAATTGGTTGCGCACGTGTCTAGTATGTGGTATGATTACTGAGGTCCCCCAGGGAGGTTGGCACCGACACCTGCCCGCAGGTCATAATGCCGAACCGATATTGCCTATCCTAATCTTACATAGAAGTTGTTTAATTCAATATCGTTAGAGAATAAATTCATATAGGTGGTTAACCATAGTATAAATTTTTGACTCAATCTCGTTTAGTTCTGACTATAATCTTAATGGTAAGTCATAGCCAAAGTGGCCCCCACAGGGTTCCGACAGTCTCTAAGAGTTTAACGTCGGATGCTCCGTTCATTATTTACTAAGTCGTGATTATTTGTCTTAGACGATGTAGTTCGCTCAATAAATTTAGTCGTGGTCGTCGGTGCGAGTTGTTTCCAGTGAGTAGTTTATATTATCAGTGAGGTGGATTCTTCTCGCAATTTCTCCGTTAGCATCACCTTAATGTTGGTAGTGAACCATGCGCCCCTCGGTTAAAGTCTTTCTTCCGCAAACTATGACGCGTAGGGTTGACTAGTCCGAATGGACCCGACGTGATGCTGATTGATATAACGCTATTAAACTAAATAACACGGAACATGATGGTTAATTTGCTAGATTTTATTTGGGTCTATATACAACACGAGCTAAACGGAAACATCAAAAAAAAGTTATGAAATAAAACGGTTATGGACAAAGAGCATTCCAATAATGGGCAATCAGGCAACATGAGCGAGCGCGATCCCGTACGATGTCGCACTAGAAAGCAATAATCCCCACAACACCCAATTTTAGCGGTATCTTACCAGCTATGCGTCGAGTAATGTGCCCTGGTGTGCTTCGAAATTCGCTCCCTGTAACGCGCGGCGATACGAATATTCAACACGAGGTACGGACGGGTTTTCGGAGTTTGGGCCAAGCGGAAGGTCGTTCATTTAAACAGCAAACGGGTCAACTCAAAAAACATTACGGACGGAACCGTTGACAATAACTGTATAAACGTGTGTACGTACACAAAGGCTAAAAGCGACACAAAAATGGTACAGTGTTATGCATAAAGATACAGTACTTTAGACGATATAAATAGATATATAATATAATAAAATATATCGTTTAACTGCCTAGTAAATACACCTTTGCAAAGTCCTTGACCTAACTCACGTGTAGGCGCAACGAATAATTCGTCATCATCTATAAATATAAGTTCTTCTTCCGACGAAGTGCGACGGTGGTAATTAATTTAGAGCCTTACGCGCGGCCGTCCTGAAGGCGTAATAGCAACCTCAGTCGATGGTATTTTCGTTGGGTTAGGGGAGCTATCCTTTTCAGGCGGTGCGCGTTCTAACCCATCGAATTGTCTTCCTGGGTCTGGTATCTGACCTAATTAGTCGCGAAAGGCAGGGAAACCACCGAGATACGTAATATCCGTATTTAGGTGAAACTCTGCATTTAGTCAGGCAATATATCAAACTAACCAGACTAACAATAATGGTGACTAAAAAATAATGTCACATTCCGGTATATTCTAAAGCAGCAGCGTCGACTAGCTTGCGTAGCTGCTCCTTCGCTATATGCGCCACCTGTAAATTTGTCGGCTTTAGTATTTTCAAGAGAATTCCGTGTTAGAGGCTTTAGAGTAATGCGTCGTTCACAGAGATCTGCGTGCACGAAAAGCACACCGTAAGCTATTGCAAAGGCGATATATTTTCGTTATATTATTGCAGAGTGTAATAATTTTCTGTTTTTGGTTCCAGCAATAGCGTTGCGCATGAAAATTGATGTTGCAATAACGTTTGCTTTTGGTGCACCCAACAAAGAAACTATATTGTTGTTGCAACATCAATAGCTTGCTCAATGCCATTGTAGCGACAATAGAATCTGACATAAATGCAGCGACAATAGATTTCTCGTAGCATGTTAGCAACAGTAGCGGTTACGGATATATGTAACTGCAATATAATGCTAGCTTCTATATTTGATAGAATAAATTTCAAGGGATCGGAGCGGCTTCTATTTGGTACATTGTGACACATACTGGAGACCCGATACCCCGAAACTTTTAAGCGGTTTCGGCGAAGTGGTCGGCGAAGGACTGCTATTAGAAACAAGAGCTGCTGCTACAAGCTGTTATTCTTGCCTTTCTCAATTATACGAAAAATCGCATGTCCGAGTCATCATGAACGCTTAGCTTAATATAGAGTTTTGCGGCCTGAACAATATTGGTTTTATTATATAGGTACCTGAACATATGTAACGAAACAGCCTTGCTTGTTAATAATATATATAACTGTTAAGTGTAGATGTGAACTGTGATCTCGCATTCCAGATTTCACATCTATGCTTGTTATTGCAGTTTAACTATTGCATATTGTATATATTATAAAATGTCAAACAGTAGTATGTGCAACCGTAGTTATCTGCATTAAGTTGATGCCAGCATGATTTGGCCAATAAAATATCAAAACTTGGACGCCAGCCGGTCAATGGTAATGTTCTGTCCGAGTTTAACTGCAATTTCCTCAGGTTTTAACATGCTTGGTAGTACTATTGATCCTGCGACTAGTTGTGTATAGTTCCCGTGCAGGAACCATAAAACTCCATTAGGTGGTACTTTTATGGTCTTACCCAGACTTACGTGAGCATGCTGTCTGCGGTTCGGTAATATCGCCTCGGGTTCGCTAGTTCTGATTAAAACGCCCTGGGTGGTAGTAAGCACGTCAGTGTCATTAGCGAGTGGGCCAATACGTGAATTGTTACTGCATGTGAGCTTGATGTGCTCGGGCACGTGCTCGCCAGCAATAATCCACTCTATGCAATTAGCACTGTGGTCGGTAAAAACCGCATGCAACTCGCAAAAACTATTCCAGGTCTTTGCTTACATGGTCTTTAATTTAGCGATTCAAAGCCGACGTGACCCTTTCGGGCAGCGTATTGCTGCAGCGGTAGTTTTAGCAGTGTTAGCATGGCAGGTGCATTCCAGCCGGTATTATAAACGCGAAAGTGTGACCTCATATCATTGTGTATTAGGATAAAACCCGAAGCGAAATCATGTAAGGTCAACACTTACAGGTAGTACCAATCCAAATTGATACGCTAAACTAGGCTCCCGCATCAATATAGTCTTATAAATGCGCATGTCTAAGGTGAATCTCTGACACAACATGACGACGGCTACTACGGCAGGGGACAATTCGCCATTGAGCATTGACTCTATTATGGCCTGTACCGATGAGTGCCCATTGACGCGAAGGATGCGATCAATCATTTGAAGGTGCACGTGCGCTATCTTTTGTTGACAGCACAACAAAAGTGTTCTATCATAGAAACTACCTCATTCATGCTGTGGTGTAAGGATGCATAAATGTCCTCGTTGGCTTTTTGTCTTATAGCCTTAGTATTCCGGAAGGAGACATCATTAGTCTCGCGCATGAATATTTCTAGGACGGCTACTTGTTGTCGAACGATATGAATGTTCGTTTGCGAATGTCTTTCCGAACCCAAGAAATCCACACACGGCGCCAGCGGCGCCAGCGATTAGGCTAGCAAAGCGTTTATCTATACGGTTAATGAAGTCGCACAACTCCTCATTAGGCATTAGCCATGGGGAAGGAATGTTCGAGCAGCGAGTAATAGTATCCAAAACACCATGGTACGCTCGGTCAAGTTCACGTTCCAAGTCCTGCAAGACCGTATACAGTTACGGATACTCGGTGCAATTAACTTTCCGACAACAATCTGTCCAACAAGTTTTATCCCTTTCATAGGCTGGACAGGAGTGGCTCGCAAAGGCATCAGTATAACGTTCCCAATCCCGCAATGATAAGTGCAGTATCACCGAAAGTGCGTGGTTTGATCAGGGTAACCACCAAGCCTTGCGGCTCAATAACAACTCCTACTTGTTTGTATACAAATCACCTAATCGCGAGATTGTGTCGCTAAATTGCGGTAGCGTTGCGTACGTAGAGCCGAATATCGAGAGCCACAGAAGTAGTAGTGTTAAACATACTTTCCCTCAGACCGAAGGACAACCTAAAACATTACTGAGGCCTAGTGAGGTAAACCTAGTGTTCCGTCCTTCAGATTCTATCTCGATTCCAGGTTCTATACCGTCCTCAGCAGTGTCAGGGTGACCGTTTTCCTCGGTTGTTTCCTTACCACCTTCCTTAACCATGCCCTCTCGTAGGGTGACACTTAAGTTAAGACTAATTTCTGATCCATCCTCAAGTTAGTCTAAATAGGCTGCTGAAGCAACAGCTAGGTTCTCGTCGAGATTCCGTTCAGAGTCCATAATTGCAGCGCGTTGGAGTGTGCAAGGCTCCGAAAAGATATAATCTACTTCCACCTACTCACCGATTGGCATGCCACACTCAATTTCAAACAAATTAACACTAGCACGGCGGCGCAAGAGCCTTAAGCGCGCACACAGCAACACTAGACGAACCCGCCGATGAAGCTCATTATCGAATTGCACTTCACCTAGAATTCTTTAAGCAAGGACGGTGATCAGGACTCCCGCGTTGCTTACAAAATTGAGCAAATTTTCCCGACCCAGACATGCGTTCGAATCCTCACTAACAGTGCTTACAGATTCTTCTGAATTACCCTGGGACATACTCGGCCTCCCTTCTACAGATTCCTCCTCAGCTATCACAGATTTCCCAGGTGGGCTACCCGAATTACCCGAGGGCATATACGGCACCTCTTCGACGGGGATTAGTATATTGCTGGAAATGGTAAAGAGCGTGTCAGTAGAATCTCCTAAATTACACAGGCGCATACGAGGCAGCCTTTCGATAGCGTCATCCCTCAAGCTATCCCCACAAAACAAGAGAGCAAAGGTCAACTCGCTTACTCCGTCTGCTTCGCTATCATCGATACTATGCTCACTGGTTTCGCTTTAACCGTTTCCTCTGACAGTACCATCTCCGTCCTCAGAGCGGATGGAGGGTTGACTTAACCGCAGGCTTAGATCAATACCCTCTTCCGATAGTACTCGCGGTAGTTCGTGTCATTTTGATGCAATCCCCACAACCTTTCACGATGCCACTCTCGTTCATCAAGCTGGGCTCGCGTCCATACCACTCGGCGTTGGGATCTTCCCAATTTCATCCAAAATTCCTCTTCGCTTTGCATTCGCACCTCGTCGATTTCACTGGTATTTTCCTCATTGTAGCTATTATCGAGCTCTTTAGGAGCGATCATTATCTCATACACAGGATCACTCTCCGCGTCTTCCTCCCTTTTATCACACACCGGTAGGACGTCCTCACTTAGATTATACACTCTCGCTACGATAAATAGTTCGCCTCGCTCACTCCGAATGCGTTTTGTTCTTAGAGAAGTTCAATTGACTCCCCAGAGTCGCAAGATTCACTCATTCCAACACAATCAGCGTTATTCTTCATGCTGGCTCCACAACACAATTCATTAAAACAACTTAGCTTACTACAGGAAACGTCGCTATGCGCTTCAATGACGGGGCACAACAGGTCCCTCACAATGCGATGGTCGGTCTTTATTTGTCACGCCGCCATCAACATCCCCGTACCTGGGCACACCCCGGGCAATCCTTTTAGCCCCAACGATCATACCCGCTTCATCGGCGCGAACAGTGGCGAATCGCTCGGTACCTCCACTTGGATATAGGCGATAAGGGCGGCCCCGGTCAGCATCAAGGAAAGACTCAATGATCGTGGAACTTCTTGCCGCTGAGGTCAGGAAGGTCGCCTCAATTTCATTAATATAATTTGCCGGTTCAAAATAACATTCAATGACATAAACTTCATTTCCATCATCGTTTGTAATAAAATCGCTAATACTACAAGCGCGACCTAACCTAGTCAAATCAACACACTCACACGACATACAATTCCCACGCACACAGGAGGGACGGTTTTCGCGGCAATCCGACCCACAAACTACATAATACGACCTATAATTTAGAACGGAACTAGCGACTCCGAGAGTGCCCTAAGATCGTCCAACCTACCCTACGTCGTTCCTGACCGGCCACCAATATCTATAAACTCCATGAGTGGCCCACTATCCGCACTTTGGCGAGCCATATCCAAGTCATCGGCTTCAACGCCGGAAAAATCAATATCAACAACAACATCTTCATCGCAGGTTCGGGTCCGGCTTGCGTAACTACGCATCCTCACGGCGGTTATGCAGAATACATCCGGCTGCCCTATCTCAACAGTTTCCACACACATCCACGAATGGCCAGCTTCAGAGGAGGAAAAGAATAATGGCTCATCAACAATAACATCCTCACTCAAATTCTCTCCTTGGTCATTTCCAAAGGGCTGAGGGTTCCGGAACTCCAACTTGAGGTGATTTCCTGGGGTCTACCGGCATTAAAATGAACACTTCCCTTGTCATCACTAACGCTATAATATTCAATACGACCATTTTCCATTCCTTCCCGAATCTCAACATTACCTTCGCTATTTGCTACGGCCGTTACAGTTCGTGTGTTCGAGTCATGGCCGCACCTGGTCAGTTCCTTCGGTTGGTTAACCACACGCTCGCCTCGCTGTTTACAGTTTTGATTTCGCTGGCTCCCGGAAATATATACAAGTGGATCAACAACTGCGCTTGGTGCGTCCACACATAACATATACGAACCCTCTCTGGAGTAACCCTTTTTTGGTATTTTGTATTTTTACTACTATATACAGCGTTTACAAGTTCGTCTCTGTACCTTCCATCGTCCATATTCGTTGGAGCCAACTTCATAACCTCAGGACAGTCGATTGGCCGAACTAAAACCTGGCTCCGTGTATGAAGCGCGGCATCAACGCACGGAGTGGTCATGATCACGTTCAGGCTCCGCTCAACGGGCCCATCCATCATCTCAGAAGTGTCTATGTACTCGTCCGGGTTCCTCCAGTATCCGTTGTCATCGTACTGTGGTTTACTCGTCGTTGCAATAGCATTTACACGTACAGTCTGTTCACCATACCCCAGTTTACCTTGGATCATACCGAGTTCACGACTGAGCACCTCTAAGCGATGAGTTGTAGCTGGGCTTGGTTCACGATTTCCATTCTTTTGAATGTATTACAATTCAACTGGTATCGCGGGCGTGCTACAGCGCCGCTTCCTCGATTTGCATTCTCTCCAGCAAAATATCGACCAGACTAATAGTGGCGTCCCGTACGTCGATCAAATTGAGATCACTCATTCGGAACCAGTTGGTACCCAAAGGCCAGTCCAGGCCAGTTATTATAATTTGCTGGTGGTCGATTCGCGGTATATTCCCCGTTTCCACGATTATTAGTGGCAAAGCCTGGTAGTGTCGGTCCATATTGAAATCCTACTTGGATCGGACCGCTTTGGTGCATTTGCACAGCGAGCGTATAGGTTTATATATAATATACAAATATATTTATATTATAATAAAAAAGCGGCAAGGCAAACGCAGTAAAACAAAAGCAGCGCCAGCTGTGCTCGGACTGATATCCCGGCTATGCTGTTGTAATACATTCACACAGCAGAAGTAATGTCCGGCTTAAATTACCGGCATTATATAATTGATATTGGTAATGTAAACGAGGTGGCAAAAAAGAAACGAATACAAACTGGCACAGAACAGCACGGTAGCTCGAAAACCCGCGTCTTACTTCTAATTTTAAAACAATATACAGTATAAGGGGGTTAGGATGTAGGATACCGTGAGAACCGACCCACCCAGGGTAATACCAAATATTAAAATTCAAGGGTTCCCCCTGACAAATCCCAGGTCTCTGGGATAAAGGGTTTTGTCTCCAGCCGATTTGGGGCGGGAGCTGGTTTTTAGTCGGGTATTTAATAGTCTTATATAAGGTAATTTAGCCCGTTGAGACCATTGGAGTTATTAATTTTCAACTCCGCGGTTGTGGTAAGGAGTCAGAGCACTTTAGCAAGTGCACCACTCCTATGTGAGCCTCAGGAGGCTAGAATTAAAAAATAAAGTTAGTGTAATACAAGGTAGTTAGACCGGCTGAGTCGATTGGTGTGGTTTATTTTCGTCTCCAAGGTTTATACAATACATACAAATATATGTATATTTACT